>BOPN01000349.1:167500-170962 GCA_017312705.2 Penaeus japonicus
TACAACCTGCTATCTAATTAAGCTGATTGGCTGGGCAAAATTACCCTGAATTGTTGATTCTGACACATTTAACCTTTGCAATATCGGAGGATCTTCCAGCAATCAACATATTGCCGTCATGGCTGGCCGAGTTTGGACGGAATGCCTCCAGCAATCCGGAGGCTCGTTGTAAACAAACGATGCAATTTCCGTAAATGCAGTGGTCAAGAAACGATACCTGTCATACTAGAAAAATATTATACACAGGCGGTCGAGAGAATTAACGCCACTAGACAGAGGGGCTTGAGTTTGCATGGTCGTCACTGGGGGATACTGTCCTGGCTTGGCTTGCTTATCCTTGAAGGTCCTTGAGGGGTCCTTCGTAGTCAAAGGATTACGATGACTAATCAGGCTTTCGATAAATATGATATTACTGATATTACTGTTGCTATAACCTTGTTTTTCATTGTTTTTGTTGTTTTTATTACTGTTAAAATTGATGTAGTTGTTATTATTATAGTAATTCTAGATATCGCTATAACCTTTATAATTATCATTATTGTTACTATTTGTTTTCCGAAATACTAAGCAAATATTCTTATAAAACTGAACAAATAATAATCCATGCCTCACCAAAGAGACATTTTCCACAACAAACACATTAGATATATCTAAGTACCAAGAATTTCCTTAACAGTCCACTTATTTATATACCTTCTAACAGCAAGTATCATTAATCTCAGTGCACATGACCCTCTCATATCTCTCATATCTATTCACATTCAGATTTCACTCATTAAAATATGGCGGGATCTATTCACACACAATAATATGGTTGATTTCTTCAAAATGAGATCACAGATAAATGCGAACTGTCAACATGTAAACAAAGCGCGCTGTCCGCCATAGTAAAAAAGTGAGCATCGACTTGCGCAGAAGTCACCTACATTCACTTTTGATATATTTTATATTTCTTATAACCCATGGCATTCATAATGATAAACTGTTATCATCATCATCATTATTATCAGTATGATTCTCATTAACATTATCATCTTTATTATCATTATTAAAATTATTATTATTATCATTATCATCATTATCATCACTACGATTAGCATTATCATTTTGATTATTGTTTTAATGATATGATATCATAATATTAACGATGATTATGATAATGATAATGACAATGATTACTATCATCATCCTCTTCATAATATCATCATCATCTTTATTATTACTATTATCGTCATTGTTTTTATCATCATTATTATCGTCATTGTTTTTATCATCATTATTATCGTCATTTACCACTGATATTACTACTGCTACTATCATTGTCATTATCACTATATTTATTATCATCATCATTATTATCATTATCATCATTGTTATTACTATTACGGTTATCATAATAATGATGATGATAATTATAATAATCATCGCTATCCTCATCATTATCATTGTTATCATGATTATACTTATGGTTGTTATTATCATTATCATTGCCCTATTACTTGTGTAACTATTATTTTTGTTATCATCGTCATAATAATCAAAATCATTATCATAGTTATTATTATCATCAATCTTTTATTTCTTAATGATAATAATAATGATAATGATAATGATAATCAAAATTATTGTTATCATTACCATTATGATAATAATGATGATAAGAATAACAATAATATCAACAATAATTATAATGCTTATTTTTATGATCTAAATGATTAGTGCTGTTATCATCATTACTATCATTATCATTATCATTGTTATGATATTATCATTATTGGTATCATTGTTATTATTATCATTATTACGATTATCATCATTATTATTGTATTTTATTATTGTTATTACTACTACTATTAATACTATTGATATTATCATTGGTATCACTACTATTGTTATCATAATATATATTACCATGATTGCCATCATTATCAGAATTGTAGTTATTATAATTATTATTATAATTGTTATTATTGTTATCATTATTATTATCATCATCATTAAAATAATTATTATCACCGTTATGATAAGAATTATTGGTGGGGTTTATTGTCATTATTATCATTAGTATCATCATTATTGTTATTAATATCATAATCATTACTGATACTATTATCATCATCATTTTCACCATTACTATCATTATTTTTCATCATAATTGTCATTACTATTATCATCATCCTCATTATCATTACTATTACTATTATCACTGCCATTGATATTACCATTATCTTTATTATCATTATTGTTAATATCAGTATTGTTATTATAATTATAAATGTTAATATTATTTCTATTATCATTTTTATCATTATGACAATAATTTTCATTATTACGATTAATGCTATCAGTATTATTATCACTATTATTATTATTATTATTATAATTATCATTACTATTGTCATTATCATAATTATCATTATTATGATCATTATCATAATTATCCTTATTATTATCATTATCATTATTGTCATTGTCCTTATTACAATCGCGAATAATATCACATTGGTATCATCATTATCATCATCATCATTATTGTTATCATTATTGATGTTTCAGTTGTTATTATCATCCTATTTTTATCATTATTATCATTAGCTGAAGTAACATAATCACCATTATCATCATTATCATTGCAAGTCTTATCACAGTCCTCTATATCCTTAAAGTCATCGCTCTGATATATATCATAATCATCATCATTACCATCTTCATTGTCATTATCATTTGGATATCATTATCACTGCAACTATCATTATCCATTATCATTTGGATATCATTATCACTGCAATTATCATTATCATCATCATCATCATCATCATCAAAATAACAGCCATTACTAGTGCTGCCATCTGTCGACATCTTAAAAAATCGTCACAAACGTCGCTTTTACCATCAATTTACTCGACTTTATTGTTTATTAAAATACTGTGAAAGAGTTGCGTTCTTTCGCTTCATTTCATTTCCTCCGTTCTGAAAATCGCATCTTATATATTTTTGTGATGAATGGGAAAAATACGCGACTTGTTATAAACGTGTTCAGGGAAAGTCATTGAGTGTTCGAAATGTTCGGAATACAGGCGTGCTATTAGGAGCTAGTAAGGCTTCGTATGAAAGCTTTAACGTAAATGAATGTAGTAATAATATCCCCTGCAGCGTCTACCTTAATAAGCATCTCGAAATTAAAAACCTATTTTTTTTTTTTTTTTTTTTTTTTTTTTTTTTTTTCTACTGATCATAGGTGACTAGTTTAGTTCACGAACTTTGAACTAATTTTTTTCCCTCCTGTTGTATTGTGTGTGTGTATCTGTCTATCTATCTATCTATCCGTCTATCTATCTATCTATCTATCAATTTATCTATCTATCTATCAATCAATCAATCTCTCTCTCTCTCTCTCTCTCTCTCTCTCTCTCTCTCTCTCTCTCTCTCTCTCTCTCTCTCTCTTTCTATATATATGTATAT
>BOPN01000349.1:180380-185380 GCA_017312705.2 Penaeus japonicus
CAGGAAATGCATGGTGAGTTTCATCATACAAAAACCTCTAGTATCAACAAAGTATAAACCTTAAGGCAAAGAGCTATCAATCAGGATGAAAAACAACAACAGCAATAAAACAAAACAAAAAAATAACAAAAAAACTATGCAGTCACATATCCCAAAGCAAGAGCAAAAGTTGCATGCTGTGGATCGGTATTGCTAAAGTTTGGCTTGTTGGGTGTAAGGTCACGAGGAGTACTTAGCGCTGCCGGGTACGACGGGACTGTAGCACCCCTCCCCCCCACCCCACACCCCCTCCCCCACCACCCCACAACCCCACCACCTTACACCCCCACCCAACACCCCCACCACCTTACACCTCCACACCTCCTTCCCTCACCCTACACCCCCACCACCCTACACCCCCTCCCCCACCCCCACCACCCTACACCCCCACCCCACACCCCCCACCAGAGCCACCGTCATTCCGTGGTTTCTTTGACAATGCAGGTATCGCTATGCCCAGCCCCGCCAGCGCTAAGATGCTAATTCCTGACAAAGAGAATCCCATAAGACCGGAATCTCTTCTAAGTCTATAGTGATTTTTTTTTTTTTTTTTTTTTTTTTTTTTTTTTTTTTTTTTTTTTTTTTTTTTTTTTTTTTTTTTTGTTTTTTTTTTTTTTTTTTTTTCAGCAACTCACTTTTACTCACTGACTCTCACTCTCACTCACTCTCTCTCTCTCTCTCTCTCTCTCTTTCTTTCTTTCTTTCTCTCTTTCTTTCTCTCTCTCTCTCTCTCTCTCTCTCTCTCTCTCTCTCTCTCTCTCTCTCTCTCTCTCTCTCTCTCTCTCTCTCTCTCTCTCCCTGCTAATAAGGGACTGAAGTCAATAGACCAGCACCATTATTAACTGAATCATCTTAATAATGAATACCACGAATGATCACGTCCACGACAATCAACTCTACTCGACAATCAACTCGACAATCAACATACAACAGATTGAAGCACCGAGACCTACCATTCTTCTTGCGTCTTCTAGCCAAAAGGGTCGACGGCTTTCTAGCAACAGTGTCTTGAATGGAGCCAGAAAACCGAAAGGCCAGGATGAACATTGTAACCGAGGAGGTACCAATGCCACTCGTATGCTGGTATCGTCGAAGGAGTGCCATAAGGGACGTGGGATGAGGGAGGTGATGGGTGGGAGGAAGGCCTTCGAGTATAAAGTATTTTGCGAAATGATACGTATATGAATAACGTGTAGATGAACGAGCAGACAGCCCTTTCTTATAAATAGATAGAGAGAAGGGAAGACTTAATCACTTTTTGATACATGTTTGTCGTCATTACAACATTACGTTTAAACGATATTTGCAAGCATAACCAAAAATAATAACCACCAATAAGTATACATATTAACGATCTGAAGTTACCATATGCTAAACCACAACCTATTTTAGAGTAGAATAATAACTTCAAGTCGCAACCGTAACTGTAAATATCTGTAAATATTGTAAATGATAATAACACCACGGGTATGATCACTGCAAGATCATCGACCTTCCACGACAGTAACGAAGAGCAACAAAAAAACGGAACATAATCTGGATTTGTTTCCGATTGAAAAACGTAAAATAGCTTTATAAAACACCACTAGTTCTTTATCTGCTTTTTTCCTAAAGACGAGAGATTACTTTTTTTTCAATAGCGATATTAGTTTCCTCTTACAAGGAATTATCCTAATATGGATATACAAGGGATTAAGAGAATCATACGTTATGGCTGATTCAGCCATTGGACCAGCGGGAGAAAGCTATAATTTACATCTAAGGACCTAAAAAAAGCCATTTTCCGTATTTCTTTTTATGACGATAAAAAGTGTATATATACACGTGTGTAATGATGGAAACATATTAGTTGAGTTTTCCACTGCCGTCATCTCAGCTCATTCACAATAAAATCCTATAAACAAACTGGCTTTCAAAATAGCCTGATAGAGATGTAGATTCTATACCAATACGTACACAAAGTCCTATCAATGATATCACATGAGTTTTTCCCTAACACGGTGGAAAGCGAATAAGGGTCACATACTCCAAACTTACTTTCCGCTTTCTGGAAAGACAAACCATCACGAAGAGACTTATACCAAAGCTTTATTCAAATGATAATCCAACTCATCAGGTCTTATCAAGTAAACACAACGAAAAAAAAAAAAAAAAAAAAAAAAAACAGAGTTCACGGGTTCACGAGGTCGATATTTTCGCCTTGAATACCAATTAGTCTTTTCATTCACTTTCCACTCCTCGTCGGTTGTAGTGATCTGCCGATGGAGAATTCTTTAAGAATATTTATATCTCGGAGAAGAGACTCGTTAACGGTCCTCATTATGTGGCCTCATCGTCCTCCTCTTCATTATGTGGCCTCATCGTCATCCTCTTCATTATGTGGCCTCATGGTCATCCTCTTCATTATGTGGCCTCATCGTCATCCTCTTCATTATGTGGCCTCATGGTCATCCTCTTCATTATGTGGCCTCATGGTCATCCTCTTCATTACGTGGCCTCATGGTCATCCTCTTCATTATGTGGCCTCATCGTCCTCCTCTTCATTATGTGGCCTCATCGTCATCCTCTTCATTATGTGGCCTCATGGTCATCCTCTTCATTATGTGGCCTCATCGTCATCCTCTTCATTATGTGGCCTCATCGTCATCCTCTTCATTATGTGGCCTCATCGTCATCCTCTTCATTATGTGGCCTCATCGTCATCCTCTTCATTATGTGGCCTCATCGTCATCCTCTTCATTATGTGGCCTCATCGTCATCCTCTTCATTATGTGGCCTCATCGTCATCCTCTTCATTATGTGGCCTCATCGTCATCCTCTTCATTCTGTGGCCTCATCGTCATCCTCTTCATTCTGTGGCCTCATCGTCATCCTCTTCATTATGTGGCCTCATCGTCATCCTCTTCATTATGTGGCCTCATCGTCATCCTCTTCATTATGTGGCCTCATCGTCACCCTCTTCATTATGTGGCCTCATCGTCATCCTTCCTCTTCACCAAAGACATTGAGGAAACGCCATTTCGTTTTTGGGATTAATATTGCTAATAGCGGATTATAAAACAACGGATTTTGAATATTTCGAAGACTAATACATTAAGATGCTCAAGTTTTACACAAATAACGTAAACGTGTCTAATATCTATTGATATTTACTATCGGCATTCACACATTTGATTTTCTCTAACGTGTCCTGTGGCAGACAAAATAATGATACTTTAATGTTCCTTTTCTCCAGAATAACATCATTTAATACAAAATTTACTAAATATCATGGTATCATGGCGACTTCGTGATAATGGATAAATTAAAGATGAATAAGATTCGTGTTTACAGATTACATGAATAGATGTAATACGCAATCGTTAGATAAATAATCAAATAAATAAATGTAATAGATAATCATTTATATAATTTTACTCTCATAAAAGTGAATCGAGGATTTGCAGTAATTAAAGGTAGGATTCTATTTTCGCTGACGTCGGGGAACCTGCAATTGATTAAAATGTGAAAGTAATTACTAAGCCGAATATGTTGTTTCTCTGAATAAGTAATTTGCAGGGCACACGAAATACGTTACGCCAAAGTACCATTATCATAAATAGATTTCGTTTCTTAGATTTTAGTAACATGTGAAATCCTAGGGAATACATTGCTCTTTTTATTTTGTTTCTCCCTCTCTCTTTCTTTCTCTTTCTCTTTCTCTTTCTCTCTCTCTCTCTCTCTCTCTCTCTTTCTCCCTCTCTCCTCCCATCCCTTCTTCTCTTTCTCTCTTATATTATATTGTTCTCTTACCCATCACCAAGGGTTAGGCAATCCCCCAAAAAAGTTCAGATGATTAAAGGCATGGCTGTAAAGCTGTCAAATCACTATCTGTATTAATCAAATTGTTCAAAATTGAGGTATGAGGTTTTCCCAGATATGCAGAAAAAGAATCACAAAGCATGTGCAATGTGCCAAGTGTCTCAATGAGCATAAAAGAGAAAAAACAACAGAAGTAATCGCCCCCCCCCCCTCGGTACTTTATTCTAGCTTCATGTCTTATTAATCAAGTGGAATACCTAAGACTCGAGGAATAGTGTTCACAGCAGTGCAATCTGTGGCACCAGCAGCATTACCAGTTCCAGCCAGAACTGCACCACAGCCTTAGCATTAACGACAGCATCAGTTCCAGGGTCAGTTCCAGGATCGGCTCCAATATTAGTTACATCACCAGTCTCGACGTTAACTTCAGTGCCCCTTTCACTGAAAGAAGCCAAACAAAAAACCCTGATAGAAGCAAAAGAAAAAAATCATCTGTTGCAATTGAGGAGCAGATGATGCTTAGGATGAAGCAACAGTAGGCCCAGAACTGTTGATAAGTGTTGCCTTCAGGAAGTCAGAACCGGTGTTATAGCTAAAATTACGGGATACACGGATTAGGGCAAACCCAATCTTGCTAATTCATCTACAAGAGGACTTGGTACCTAATGAAGTACTCCATTCCCTCCAACGTGACAACACATATAATGAGTATCTCGGTGCTAAAATGTTTGTTTATAGCAATACTATCATTGGCATGACACTAAGTCATACTGTCCTGTTTTGAGGATCTTTTAATGCTTGATATCAACTCCTAGGCTCTGAGGCAACAGTACTGTTATAGTGTATTGTGATTATATTCAGAGTATTAGTAATCTCTGATATCTCCCTTAGAAAATACAACAAGCACTCATGCTATTCTTTGTCAATAATCAATATGTATTAAGTATGCCTCTTCAATTTTGCACGGGAAGTCCACTTCAGCCATGATTATGATATCATACTGACCCTAAACATCACAAAGAGTTCATCACCATAGTATGAATACTTTACTCCTACCAGTTTCAGTCATTTTAAAAAAACTCTCTGTCAACAAGCCATTAAAATTACTCAACTCCGCCTCAAAAGCTTAATACTTAATGATGCAACAACATAAAGGTATG
>BOPN01000349.1:197880-200380 GCA_017312705.2 Penaeus japonicus
TGTGTGTGTATGTGTGTGTGTGATTGTGATTGTGTTTGTTGTGTGTGGATATGCGTGCGTGTGTGAGACCGCTAACACCCGCACACAATGGGCTATCCTGAAGAACATGGCTCTCTTAGGGCATTGCACCAGCCCCGGCAGGTTCCCAGGCCGCACGAAAGAGCCCCGAGAGAGAGAGAGAGAGTCTCTCTGTTTCTTCCTCTTTGCGACGCTGTAATATGAAAACACACACACACACACACACATATATATATGTGTGTGTGTGTGCATATATTTATTTTTATAGTTGAAGTGCAGTGCACTGATGATAGGAAACCATAAATAAAAAGTAGACTTTAGAACACTCAAACTGAATAATCTTGCTCATCAAGCTATAATGCTTAGTGTTGGTATTGAAATATCATATGGCATCTCTATGGTCAACAAAGTCGTTTGTTAATAGAACTTTTCACGATTTTGATATCTAAACGGATTCTACCATCCTGTGTTTAGATTTGATGGGGGAAATTAATAATATATATATATATTGGATCTATACGTGATATATGTATGTGTGTGTGTGCGTGTGTGTGTATGTGTATGTGTATATATACGTGTGTGTATGTATGTGTGTGTGTGTGTGTGTATGTGTATGTGTATATATACGTGTGTGTGTGTATGTGTGTGTGTGATTGTGTTTGTGTTTGTTGTGTGTGTATGTGTGTGTGTGATTGTGATTGTGTTTTTTGTGTGTGGATATGTGTTTGCGTGCGTGTGTGAGACCGCTAACACCCGCACACAATGGGCTATCCTGAAGAACATGGCTCTCTTAGGGCATTGCACCAGCCCCGGCAGGTTCCCAGGCCGCAAACAATGCAATACTTTGCACGTGAGATCAAGCGGTCGGAGAAGTGTTGACGGTGGGAACCCCTTAAGCAGTACCAGGTTTGGTCCCTGGGTCTCGTTGTGAATCTTTGTTCGCCGAAGGTACACACATACCGGATGTTCGGTCATATGACTGGTCCGAAGACACCGGAACGTCTTTGCTTTGTCTTCGGGGGGATAGGGGGGGGAGGGGGAGGGAGAGGGAGAGGGTGGGGGGGTAAGGGGGGCGGTACCATCCCCTCCGAGATAAGACGGCGGAAGCTGAGAGCGTGTTTGGCGAGTTTCTCTGTATTTGTTGCCTTGTATGAGTTAGCGATGCTTTCGTCTTCACGATTTTGGCTGCGAGTTGCAATCTGCCAACGGCGAATTGTTCAGGAGAAGTCCTTCCCTTTAATTACCTATTTATTCTAAGTATTACCTTTTTTTTTAACTGATCCTAACTTCTTCTAACCTTTTCTTCTAACTTCTTCTAACCTTTCCTTCTAACTTCTTCTAACCTTTTCTTCTAACTTCTTGTAACCTTTTCTTCTAACTTCTTCTAACCTTTTCTTCTAACTACTTCTAACCTTTTCTTCTAACCTTTCCTTCTAACTTCTTCTAACCTTTTCTTCTAACTTCTTCTAACCTTTTCTTCTAACTACTTCTAACCTTTTCTTCTAACTTCTTCTAACCTTTCCTTCTAACTTCTTCTAACCTTTTCTTCTAACTTCTTCTTCTAACTACTTCTAACCTTTTCTTCTAACTTCTTCTAACCTTTCCTTCTAACTTCTTCTAACCTTTTCTTCTAACTTCTTCTAACCTCTCAGCTTGGACTTAGAGTAATGTGAGTATAATACAAGTCTTATGATCCCTCATGACCGAGATGAAGCATATACAAGACGCTACTTCCGCTGCCTTATATAAGCATTGTAAACATATCATTTTGATTAGGAAATGACAAAGTAAATACTGAGCGTATGCGTGCGTGTGTGAGACCGCTAACACCCGCACACAATGGGCTATCCTGAAGAACATGGCTCTCTTAGGGCATTGCACCAGCCCCGGCAGGTTCCCAGGCCGCACGAAAGAGCCCCGAGAGAGAGAGAGAGAGAGTTCCTCTTGTTTCTTCCTCTTGTGACGCTGTAGCCGCGAGCTCCGAGTTGAGAGGACACTGGCCCAATAAGGAAAATCCAGACCGTTTTACCATCTTGATACTTCCTGCTCCTCTCTTTCTTTGCCTTCTGTTCTTTAAACATTGGGTTTTTCTTTTTCTTTTTCTTTCTAGCGATATACACGTTCTTAAAAAAAAGAAAAATAAGACGGGATGATGTAAATTATCTCGGTTCGAAAAAAGTAGTTATTTGGATGACCATATCAGGACGCTTTTCAGTTGATGCTCTCTTTCACATGTCACCATCGGCGCGGAATAATGACAGCGATATCGATCCATGACAAAACCAATATTTTCCTAGGGAGGGAAGTGGAGGGAAGTGATTCTACTTTGTCACTCATGACTTTCTGATCGTGAAGGACTAGAATCATACAAGAGGTACCTAAACCAGGACGTTTAAGATTTTTTTTTTTTTTTTTTTTTGTCTGTTTGATTTCATTTGGGTTTCTGAATGGGAATTGGCAGTCCACATAGATTCAAATAGAT
>BOPN01000349.1:202880-207880 GCA_017312705.2 Penaeus japonicus
TGTGTGTGTGTGTGTGTGTGTGTGTGTGTGTGTGTGTATGTATGTATATATATGTATATATATATATATATATATATATATATATATATATATATATATACACATATACATATATACACATCTCTCTCTCTCACACACACACACACTTCTCTCAACATACATTTACACACAAGGGTGAATCAGTAATTATCAAAATCATCAGCAATTATAGATTACCTCTTAAGGCGCCTTTGAGACCACCAAACAGATGTAATCTAAAGGAACGAGGTTAAGGCTATACGAAGGATGCAAATTCCTTCGATTTTCTACAAGGAACAAAAGGCGAAAGACTTTATTCTTCTGAGGACAGATCTTTATAGTCTCACTCTCGTGTCTTTAGGAAGAACCATCATACATAATGTTTATATACATTCATATATATATATATATATATATATATATATATATATATATATATATATATATATATATATATGTGTTATATACGTATATATGTGTGCGTGGCAATGTGAAGAAGTAGAATTGACTAATAAGATAAATGTTAGTAAGAACCACAGTTTTTGGATTAGAAGTGAAATTAAATTACACGTAGACGGAAGAAAGAGAATGCGAAGTCGTGCCCTTACGTTGCTAGCGAAGAACAGGGCAACAAAGATTTAACCTTAACATCCAAAACAGACACTCAATTCTCGATGACGAAGAAAATGTTGACATTGATCAAAGCAACAATCATATCAACGAGGCAATAAAGCTTTAGGTATAAACGAAGCAATTTATGCAACACCAAAGGAACATGAGAGTAATGCCAAATAAGGACAAAATCGAATCAGCTGATCTCATATAATCATTAAATGATAATAGAAAAGAAAATATAAATCTAACATATGTAATATAAAACAAGCTTTTTTCATAGTAACTACCGTTAGGACAACAAAGAGACCAGAATAGGGATAATAAAATATATGGAGAAACTCGAGGAAGCATTGAAGTTATAGGAGACTTTTATAGTGTCCTATACAACTTACATGACCAACCACAAACAAAGAAATGCAAGTTAGAAACATCTTGATCTTACCTGCAAGGAAAAGAAAAGGGGCACAAAAAATCACAAAAATAAAGAAAGCACAAGATGGCATTAGTATAGGCCTTATAAAAGATGCAGGATAAGTTGAATTAGTAAAACTAGCTATTTTATTAAAACTAATGTCTTAACGAGAGTAAATAATATTGAAAATTGAAGAAAACACCATAATGATAATATATATATATATATATATATATATATATATATATATATATATATATATATATATATATATATATATATATTTATACATACATACGCACACACACACACATATATATATATATATCATTATGGTGTTTTCTTCACTTTCAGGTATTTACTGTTATTAAGACATTAGTTTTGATAAAATAGCTAGTTTTACTAATTCAAACAAATTCAAACAAACGACCTACAATCCCTCTGTCAGTCATCCACAAATCGTTCACAAAAGTCATCATCACTAGCAGCCGCATCCCTAATCATTTTCACTGCATAGTCTTCGCCGTCGTCTTCGCATTGGTGCATCCCGAGTCGCATTGTTTCCGTATCGTCCATTCGCATTTTACGAACCATTCTTGGAACAATAGCCACGACCTCCGTTTGGATCATGGTTGACGAAGGAAAGTGAATACAATTTAAGAGTATCACAACATTGTCATTTTCCTTCGCATCTTCGTATCTCTACGATGGTCATGGCATTGGGAAAGGGCCAGGGATACGACCGTAGATTCTAAAACCAGCTTAGGGAACAGACAACAGGTTTCGCAATAGGTTCTCAATACCCATACACTAGCCCAAATAAGGGAGAAAACAAATGAGTATAGAAAGCCTCTGTGTATGGCATTCGTTGATTACGAAAAGGTATTCGACTCTATGCAGATCAAAAGAGTGTTAAAAGCCTTTCCTAAACAAGTGTAGAGGAGTTCTGTTGACGATTATAGGATGTTATTTATACGAAGTTGGAACTGTGTGTGTGTAAGTAGATATATATATTGATAGATAGATAGATAGATAGATAGATATATAGATAGATAGACAGATATATATATATATATATATATATATATATATATATATGTGTGTGTGTGTGTGTGTGTGTGTGTGTGTGTGTGTGTGTGTGTGTGTGTGTGTGTGTGTGTGTGTGTGTGTGTATTAATACATACATATACATATATACACATTCTCTCTCTCACACACTCACACACCTCTTTCAACACACATATACACACAAGGGTGAATCAGTAATTATCAAAATCATCAGCAATTATAGATTACCTCTTAAGGCGCCTTTGAGACCACCAAACAGATGTAATCTAAAGGAACGAGGTTAAGGCTATACGAAGGATGCAAATTCCTTCGATTTTCTACAAGGAACAAAAGGCGAAAGACTTTATTCTTCTGAGGACAGATCTTTATAGTCTCACTCTCGTGTCTTTAGGAAGAACCATCATACATAATGTTTATATACATTCATATATACATATATATATATATATATATATATATATATATATATATATATATATATATATATATGTGTTATATACGTATATATGTGTGCGTGGCAATGTGAAGAAGTAGAATTGACTAATAAGATAAATGTTAGTAAGAACCACAGTTTTTGGATTAGAAGTGAAATTAAATTACACGTAGACGGGAAAGGAATGCGAAAGTCGTGCCCTTACGTTGCTAACTTGAAGAACAGGGCAACAAAGATTTAACCTTAACATCCAAAACAGACACTCAATTCTCGATGACGAAGAAAATGTTGACATTGATCAAAGCAACAATCATATCAACGAGGCAATAAAGCTTTAGGTTGAAACGAAGCAATTTATGCAACACCAAAGGAACATGAGAATAATGCCAAATAAGGACAAAATCGAATCAGCTGATCTCATATAATCTATAAATGATAATAAGAAAGAAAATATAAATCTAACATATGTAATATAAAACAAGCTTTTTTCATAGTAACTACCGTTAGGACAACAAAAGAGAGACCCGGAATAGGGATAATAAAATATATGGAGAAACTCGAGGAAGCATTGAAGTTATAGGAGACTTTTATAGTGTCCTATACAACTTACATGACCAACCACAAACAAAGAAATGCAACAGTTGGAAACATCTTGATCTTTTCTGTAAGGAAAAGAAAAGGGGCACAAAAAATTACAAAAAGAAAGAAAACACAAGATGGCAATAGTATAGGCCTTATAAAAGATGCAGGATAACTTGAATTAGTAAAACTAGCTATTTTATCAAAACTAATGTCTTAATAACAGTAAATATCTGAAAGTGAAGAAAACACCATAATGATAATATATATATATATATATATATATATATATATATATATATATATATATATATATATATATATATATATATAAATATATACACACACACACACACACACACATATATATATATATATATATATATATATATATATATATATATATATATATATATATATATATACATACGAAAAGGGAGATACAAAGGATCACAAGAATTAACGACCTACAATCCCTCTGTCAGTCATCCACAAATCGTTCACAAAAGTCATCACCACTAGCAGCCGCATCCCTAATCATTTTCACTGCATAGTCTTCGCCGTCGTCTTCGCATTGTTGCCTCTCGAGTCGCATTGTTTCCGTATCGTCCATTCGCATTTTACGAACCATTCTTGGAACAATAGCCACGACCTCCGTTTGGATCATGGTTGACGAAGGGAAGTGAACACAATTTACACAAGAGTATCACAACATTGTCATTTTCCTTCGCATCTTCGTATCTCTACGATGGTCATGGCATTGGGAAAGGGCCAGGGATACGACCGTAGATTCTAAAACCAGCTTAGGGAACAGACAACAGGTTTCGCAATAGATTCTCAATGCCCATACACTAACCCAAATAAGGGAGAAAACAAATGAGTATAGAAAGCCTCTGTGTATGGCATTCGTTGATTACGAAAAGGTACTCGACTCTATACAGATCGCAAGAGTGTTAGAAACCTTTCCTAAACAAGTGTAGAGGAGTTCTGTTGACGATTATTGGATGTTATTTACGCGAAGAAGGAACAACGGACACCAAGCTCTATGCACGAACCGATCAAATCGCAATTAGTTAGAAAATGTGTTAGGAAGAAGAAAAGAAGAAACACACCATTTCTCCAAAACTGTGTGCTCAGAAGAAATATTCAAGAAGCTACATTGGATCGAAAAAGGGACTGTTTTAAAATGACTCCAGGGTTAAACTATATTGCAGATAGGAAACACTCAGAGAGCACAAACCTCTGCCGTTTGATTAAATTGACTTGTCTATTCAAATTTACAGAAAAAAGTAACTTTATTAACCTTAGCCTATCTCGAAGTTCTAATCATCTATTCCTCTTTACCACAAACCTATTCTTAATCTACCCATCTACTCCCAAACATACCTCAAAGTCTATCATCTCTAGCCTATATTTACACCGAAATATTCACACTTTATCACAAATCTACTATTAACCTATACCGCATCACCACCGAAATTTCGTCAATTGATCCCTGCAACATAGGCAACACAGCCGCAAACTTTCCTCGCTATTGGCAAAGTAACTTTTTTTTTTTATACCAAGGAATCAATAAGAAAGTTAACGCGGCCTGCTTTGCTAAGAAAAACAACAATTTTCTTTTTTCGTGTTGACTTTCTTTGACGTGTTTTCGTTTTTTTCCTCAACGGATGAGGGAGATTGTGTCATAGGCCTCGTTTTTTATTTTTTATAAATCTATTTGTTAGTTTCCACGTCTTAGAACTATACGATACGACTGAGTTGTTTCGTACGAACTGCCTTTAATGCTTCGAACGCACTCGACTCACTAAAAGCCAATCGTAAACAAAGTGAAGAGAACTTCTTTCGAGGAACAGCTGTTACATATCAAAACGT
>BOPN01000349.1:225380-230380 GCA_017312705.2 Penaeus japonicus
AAACAAACAGGTCTCGCCATTACCCCGTCGTAACATTCTTCGGAGTCCCGGAAGTGGCAGAAAAAAGCTGAAGTTAATAACGGGTGGACGGTCTAACCAGCCCAGGCTCTATACTTGCGAAATCTTTTAATGTCGGCAATTAAAGATAATTATTCCAAATAGCCTGATGTCTACTAACTGAATAAGAATGCTTCTACGCCGACGTACGGACGGAGGGAGGGAGGGAGGGAGGGAGGGAGGGTGGGAGGGGAGGCAAGGCCATTGAAACGGTGATAAAAGCCAGGGCGTGTAGCGTTTGCGAATTATCAAATGCTGGAGACTAATTGGCCGCTTTTGTTCTTACATTCATGCATTTAATATCCATCAATATGTTTTATGGCCTCTCGGTCATCCTCCTCCTCTTCTTGTTTTTCCTCATACTTCTCTGCTTTCCTCTGTTCCTCTCCTGTTTTTTTTTCTTTCTCCTTTCCTATTTTCTCCTCCTCCCCTTCCTCCTCCCCTTCCTCCTCCCTCTTTTTCCCTCTTCTCCTTCCCTCTCCCCAATGCGTAGGGCGTAGTTTTCCTTAAAAAAAAGAAGACATATTTTGGTTTTCATTAATTTGATTTTTTTTTACTCTCGTCAAATGTTTCGACGAATATTTTATGAATGAATTGATTTTTCGTTCATTCAGTCCCTCTTCTTTTTTTTCCATGTTTTCACGGTTCGATAATTGCAGTTCCTTTCTTGGAGTGGTTTACTTGAGTGGCCGTGGTTCTGGTTGGCGTGGTGGGGAAAGGGGGGGGGGTAGGACTGGCTTAAGGTTCGTGCTTGGTGTCGGGGGGGGGGGGGGGGGGGGTTGGGGGGGGTTGGGGGGGGGATCATCACAGGGACTCGAATTCTGACAGAGAAAATGACTTAACTTGGCCGGGATCTGCAGTCAGTTTTTCTTCCCCTTTTAACCTACCAGTTCTCATTGGGTCGGAATTAGGGTCGTCTTATCGCATAATTTGCTTCTCTTGTTCGAGGGGAAAACGCCAAGCAATTAAGTCCCGGCGGTTCGGCGTCTTCGGAGCATCCATCGGGTGGAAGGAGCCCAGAGTGATCCGCAGTTCCACATGGCTCTTCTTCTTCTTCCTTCCTCCTCCTCCTCCTGCTGCTGCTGCTGTTGCTGCTGCTGTTCCTCCTCCTGCTGTTGGCGCCGCTCAGCTTTTTGCGGGCGCGCGGTGCCTGCTCGACTTCTGCAGGAGTGTTGCTCCAGCGCACGCGGGGGGAGGGGGGGAGGGGGAGGGGAGGGGAGGGAAATGAGCAGGCACAACGCTTCCGACTGGGAGGACGACTTTTTGAGTTCCAGATCCACAGATGATGTTATTAACTTCAGACGGTGATCGTCCTATGCCAAGGTTTATTTGGATATTTGTTGGTGTGAATGTACATGTAGGAAGACGCAGCGTGATCTGCAAGCGTTACGCAAATATTAAGCACACGAAGGAAGAAATGTAAAGATACACATATACACAGATACAGATACAAAGTATCGCAAGGGCAAAGGAATAACATTTTAGAGCAAATACAGCTCATGCAAATGTGTATGAACACACATTCCCACACACGCTAAAGCGACTTCTAGCATCAACAAGCATTCACGAACTTCCTTTAAGGTACACAATTCATATAAATATGGAAGCATATTTCCTGGACGTATGAGAAAGGGCCCTGGAGCGGTATTCGTAATAATTAGTGCTTGGATGTTAGAACAATTTGCTTCCAGCATTGAAAACTCAACAGTTAACCTTTCCACTTCGTTTAGTATGTATATTAGCATCGCCTTAAACCAAATAGGCGAAGGTTTGAGACCCAAGTGCGGCAAGGAGTACGAAGCGCTCACGGCAGTCTTCTCCTCCCTCACTCTTGTTTCTCCTTCCTCCTTCATTTCGTCCTATGCCAATCCTATTTACGTGTTGCTTTAGCCTCATTCGCTCCGGTCTAATGGTTCTCCTTCGTAACCTCCCTTTCTCCCCTTGTTAAATCCATCCCTTTCAGCGTTCTCCATCTCCCTCTTTCCATGAACCCTTCTCGCTCTCTCTCCCTTTCGCTCTCACTGCGACTCCTTCATATGCTCTGTGATGAATCCTGAAACATTTCTGTGGTCGAAGGAGGAAATTTGCGCCATGGGTTACTATAGCTCTTACGTGCCACTTTGCCACACCCTGTGGTCACTTATTGACAGTGCTACTTGGTCACTTTTCGCGAGAGAGAGAGGGGGAGAGAGAGAGAGAGAGAGAGAGAGAGAGAGAGAGAGAGAGAGAGAGAGAGAGAGAGAGAGAGAGAGAGAGAGAGAGAGAGAGAGAGAGAGAGAGAGAGAGAGAGTGTGTGTGTGTGAGAGAGAGAGAGAGAGAGAGAGAGAGAGAGAGAGAGAGAGAGAGAGAGAGAGAGAGAGAGAGAGAGAGAGAGAGAGTGAGTGAGAGAGAGAGAGGAAGAGAGAGACAGTGTGTGTGTGTGTGAGAGAGAGAGAGAGTGAGAGAGAGAGAGAGAGAGAGAGAGAGAGAGAGAGAGAGAGAGAGAGAGAGAGAGAGAGAGAGAGAGTCAGACAGACAGATAGACAGAGAACAGAACAAGGAAATCAAGAGCTACGACCATCACCACGTCAACCCGTGTGAATGACAGGATGACACAAACATGACCCAAGATTCCACAAGTGTTTCCCCTATACAGTATCATATAACCTCTCCATAGATGAAACCTCCCCCTTCTTCCCTCTCCTCCCCCTCCCCCCCTCCCCCCTCTCCTCCTTCCGAACTCTGATCAAGACCAAATACCATTTAATTACCAATCACACAAGGCAGACAGCCCTTGCACGCACAGCCAGCCAGCCAGCCAGCCAGTCGCCACGCCCCTCGTTGCATTTCCGATCAGCAGTTGGCGGGCATGAGACCTGACGGGGGCGCCCATCTGCGGGAAAGAGGAATGAGGAAAAGGGCGTTGGAGAGACCGGTCCCCGCCTCTTTCGCCCGGCTAATTGCGCTTCCAGATCGACGTGACCGCGACGCTTAATGCACAAATTTAATTAACCTTTGTGCGTTTATTTTCGTTTATCTGGTTGGAGTGACCACGCGGGAGGCGGAGAGGGGACGCTGTCATAACGCCGCTTAATGATAATTCCTCTACGATGAACGTCTTGAAAGAGGGGGATGTAGAAAGAAGGGGGAGGCATGGACGAAAGATTAGAGAGAGCAAGAGAGAGAAGGTGAGAGAGAGAGAGAGAGAGAGAGAGAGAGAGAGAGAGAGAGAGAGAGAGAGAGAGAGAGAGAGAGAGAGAGAGAGAGAGAGAGAGAGAAGGATATAGGGAAAGACAGAGACAAAGAAAGAATGAGAAATCGATCGACAGATAGACAGATATATACAAAGAAAGAGAGCAAGGGGGGGGGGGATAAGAGAGAGAGAGAGAGAGAGACAGAGAGAGAGAGAGAAAGAGAGAGAGCGAAAGAGCATAAATTTGCATTACCTTACCCAGTGTATAAACTCGGTATATTTTACCTTACATACAACTTGTTTTTACTTCCAAGGAATGTAGTAAAAACACCTTCATTCACACTCTCGCCTGCACGACCGCCCATTCACGCACACAGACAAGGAGGATTCGTGTCTGAGGAGGAGGAGGAGGAGGAGGAGGAGGAGGAGGAGGAGGACGAGGAAGAGGAGGACGAGGAGGAAGAGGATGAGGAGGAAGAAGAGGAGGAGAAAGAGGAGGAGGACGAGGAAGAGGAGGAGGACGAGGAAGAGGGAGAGGACGAAGACATGGAGGAGGAGGAAGAGGACGAGGAGAAGGAGAAGGAAAAAAAGGAAAAGAAAGAGGATGACGAGGAGGACGAGGAGGAAGAGGAGGATCAAAAAGAAGAGAGAGAGAAGAGGAAGAAGAAGGAAGAGGAGGAGGAAGAGGAGAGATCAAAAAGTAGAGGAAGAGAAGAAAAAAGAGGAAGAAGAAGAGAGAAGAAGAAGAAAGAGGAGGAGGAGAAGAGGAGGAGGAGAGGATGGAGATGGGTGGCAGGTTCCCATCAGAATAATGCGAACGAAAAACTTGTCACCGCATGGCAGTGGTGGTAGGACCAGTGTCATCTGGCGGCCGCTCGGGGTGCTGTTCAAGGTCATTATTATCGGCTCGGTGAATATGCAAGCTGCCCGCAATCGCCACTCGGTCTATGAGATACGTGGCGTTGACAAATTAATAATGACGAGGAGATCAGTGTAATTAATAATGACTTATAATACGGATGATGTGGGATGCTGAATGAGCGTGTATGTATGATGGCTGGGGGAAGAAGGCAGGATCTGAATGCAAGCTGTTTGTGTTATCAGTTCGCTGAGAGGAAATGATTATTAATATCAGTATGATGTAGATATGAATACCTTTTAAAAGAGTATATGCAACGTTGATTTGATGCAATTCATGGTTCACAGTGATGAAAATCTCTCGGTACAAAGGAACATAGAAATCAACATAGTATTACCTATTATCTTTTCGTCCCTATTATACGGTTTTGTAATGTTATCATTAACCTTTGCTCCTTTTCTTTATCAGGTGCCTGTAATATGTCTTTTCTCTTTCATTTTTTTGTATGTATTCTTCCTTTATTCACTCTGATATTACTCTCCATTCTGAATGAAAGGATAGTAATCAATTAGCGAATGAAGGATGATAATAAGAAGAAGGATAGTCGTAAACTCAGCCAATCTACAGACAAAGGGACGTGGATAGACAGAGTATCCGTGCGTGCAATGCAATTCATTTTACACCTATCTTTTGTCCGGAAAGGCTTTCAAGAACATCGGAGCGAATTAAGAACGGGGAGAAGCAAGAATATTAAAATTAACGAGGGACTAATTATCTTTCTTTGTCTGCTGAATTCCGTGTACGATTGATTTCCCTGATAGATATATGCAATGATTATGCTATGTTGCATGTGTTACGAGTGCGTGTAGTATTCCCAGTGGAATGGATATTGCAATGCATAGGTGAATTAGA
>BOPN01000349.1:237880-240380 GCA_017312705.2 Penaeus japonicus
AGTTCGTTTCACCTGAACCGATCCCCTGCGCCCCTAGGAGTTCGTTTCACCTGAACCGATCCCCTGCGCCCCTAGGAGTTCGTTTCACCTGAACCGATCCCCTGCGCCCCTAGGAGTTCGTTTCACCTGAACTCATCCCCTGCGCCCCTAGGAGTTCGTTTCACCTGAACCGATCCCCTGCGCCCCTAGGAGTTCGTTTCACCTGAACTCATCCCCTGCGCCCCTAGGAGTTCGTTTCACCTGAACCGATCCCCTGCGCCCCTAGGAGTTCGTTTCACCTGAACTCATCCCCTGCGCCCCTAGGAGTTCGTTTCACCTGAACCGATCCCCTGCGCCCCTAGGAGTTCGTTTCCTAGACCGATCCCCTGCGCCCCTAGGAGTTCGTTTCACCTGAACTCATCCCCTGCGCCCCTAGGAGTTCGTTTCACCTGAACCGATCCCCTGCGCCCCTAGGAGTTCGTTTCACCTGAACTCATCCCCTGCGCCCCTAGGAGTTCGTTTCACCTGAACCGATCCCCTGCGCCCCTAGGAGTTCGTTTCACCTGAACCGATCCCCTGCGCCCCTAGGAGTTCGTTTCACCTGAACCGATCCCCTGCGCCCCTAGGAGTTCGTTTCACCTGAACCGATCCCCTGCGCCCCTAGGAGTTCGTTTCACCTGAACCGATCCCCTGCGCCCCTAGGAGTTCGTTTCACCTGAACCGATCCCCTGCGCCCCTAGGAGTTCGTTTCACCTGAACTCATCCCCTGCGCCCCTAGGAGTTCGTTTCACCTGAACCGATCCCCTGCGCCCCTAGGAGTTCGTTTCGCCTGAACCGATCCCCTGCGCCCCTAAGTTCGTTCACCTGAACCGATCCCCTGCGCCCCTAGGAGTTCGTTTCACCTGAACCGATCCCCTGCGCCCCTAGGAGTTCGTTTCACCTGAACTCATCCCCTGCGCCCCTAGGAGTTCGTTTCCCCTGAACGTCCCCTGCGCCCCTAGGAGTTCGTTTCACCTGAACCGATCCCCTGCGCCCCTAGGAGTTCGTTTCACCTGAACCGATCCCCTGCGCCCCTAGGAGTTCGTTTCACCTGAACCGATCCCCTGCGCCCCTAGAATTTCGTTTCGCCCGAACCGATCTCGCCCCTAGGAGTTCGTTTCACCTGAACCGATCCCCTGCGCCCCTAGGAGTTCGTTTCACCTGAACCGATCCCCTGCGCCCCTAGGAGTTCGTTTCACCTGAACTCATCCCCTGCGCCCCTAGGAGTTCGTTTCACCTGAACCGATCCCCTGCGCCCCTAGGAGTTCGTTTCACCTGAACCGATCCCCTGCGCCCCTAGGAGTTCGTTTCACCTGAACCGATCCCCTGCGCCCCTAGAGGTTCGTTTCACCTGAACCGATCTATGCCCCTAGGGTTCGTTTCACCTGAACTCATCCCCTGCGCCCCTAGGAGTTCGTTTCACCTGAACCGATCCCCTGCGCCCCTAGGAGTTCGTTTCACCTGAACCGATCCCCTGCGCCCCTAGGAGTTCGTTTCACCTGAACCGATCCCCCTGCGCCCCCTAGGAGTTCGTTTCACCTGAACTCATCCCCTGCGTCCTAAGTTGTTCCCCTGAACCGATCCCCTGCGCCCCTAGGAGTTCGTTTCGCCTGAACTGATCCCCTGCGCCCCTAGGAGTCTAGGAGTTCGTTCCACCCTGAACCGATCCCCTGCGCCCCTAGGAGTTCGTTTCGCCTGAACCACGTCCCCTGCGCCCCTAGGAGTTCGTTTCACCTGAACCGATCCCCTGCGCCCCTAGGAGTTCGTTTCGCCTGAACCGATCCCCTGCGCCCCTAGGAGTGCGTTTCACCTGAACCGATCCCTGCGCTGAGGAGTTCGTTTCACCTGAACTGATCCCCTGCGCCCCTAGGAGTTCGTTTCACCTGAACCGATCCCCTGCGCCCCTACAGGAGTTCCGTTTCGCCTGATCTGATCCCCTGCGCCCCTAGGAGTTCGTTTCACCTGAACCGATCCCTACGCTCAGGAGTTCGTTTCACCTGAACCGATCCCCTGCGCCCCTAGGAGTTCGTTTCACCTGAACCGATCCCCTGCGCCCCTAGGAGTTCGTTTCACCTGAACCGATCCCCTGCGCCCCTAGGAGTTCGTTTCACCTGAACTGATCCCCTGCGCCCCTAGGAGTTCGTTTCACCTGAACCGATCCCCTGCGCCCCTAGGAGTTCGTTTCACCTGAACCGATCCCCTGCGCCCCTAGGAGTTCGTTTCACCTGAACCGATCCCCTGCGCCCCTAGGAGTTCGTTTCGCCTGAACTGATCCCCCTGCGCCCTAGGGTTCGTTTCACCTGAACCGATCCCCTGCGCCCCTAGGAGTTCGTTTCACCTGAACCGATCCCCTGCGCCCCTAGGAGTTCGTTTCACCTGAACCGATCCCCTGCGCCCCTAGAATTTCGTTTCAACTGAACCGATCCCCTGCGCCCCTAGGAGTTCGTTTCACCTGAACCGATCCCCTGCGCCCCTAGGAGTT
>BOPN01000349.1:252880-254485 GCA_017312705.2 Penaeus japonicus
TTGACCTCTGTGCTCTTTTTCCAATGAGGATGTCAACATTAAATATCTATATATAGCTGTACATAACGATATATAAATAAGAATAACAATATATAAATGTAGATATCACTATCTTTTGTTTTACTTCTCGTCCGTCATAAAAGTACTGTATGTTCATGAGAGTATCCCTTACTCACACAAGCTCAGAAACGGCCCTCACCCCCCCCCCCCCCCCCCCCCCCCCCAGAAAAAGGAAAAAGAAAGGATGTCATTTACAGCGCATCCCGGGCCATAAACCGCTCCGGGCTGAGGGAAGGTGCATTGGCGCGGCGGTAGTCAGGCCGACCATGTAATCTCTGATTAGGTCTTTACTCCAGGTCACGATCTCAGGTCATTAGAAGTGACTCCACTGCCAAACCGGCAAAGGTCAGTTACCCTTTCTCCGTTTTTCGCTTAACATTATTACGTATATATCACTTGTGTTGCTTTAACGCTATAAGTTCGTATGTGAGGGACTAGGTTTAGAGCACAATGGATGCCTGGATAGAGGAATATATTGTAGTAATTTACCGCATATAAATGACAGAATAAGTAAGAACATCTCACAGGAAAGTTATTGTTGCTCAGTGCTTGAGTCGACGGGGATACGAAGAGAGATTTTGGAGTGACGATATTGATTGTCTTTCTTGCAGGCGTCTTCCATTGCAACCATCGTTTGAGCAACCACAGCGTATCAAGTCAGTGCCAAAGCCATAGGTCAAGTCAACGCTGCTTTCCGTAGCGCTAAAAGCACATTTTTGCTACACATTCCCCACCACCGTCCTCATGTCACACCTAGATCGCCATCATTAACCACAAGGAACCAGTTAATACTACCAGGCTGCCTCCAGCAAGTTACCAGACACAAGAGTGGCCAGCCTCCTCAAGCACCATAAAAGCTGGCTCGGTGATGTGGCCTGAGTCGGAGACAGATAATTATGGTGTCATTTATGAGTGCGGCTGAGGGATGAAAGGCATAAAAGGGGCATAAAAAGTGAAGGAATGTGATGAGTGGGAGAGAGAGAATGGACGCATCGTAAACACCGCGGGCACATCAGCCTCTATACAGCGCTACGTCATCAGAATAATAGATTTACTAAATAACATGTATGGGCCATCCGTCCCTCACAGTGAGACGCTCTGGCAGTGGTGGGGCCATCGCGGCGGCACAGGTTACGCCAGGGAGGCCAAGTGGCATCAACGACTCGACGAGAACACGAGTCGTAGCGGACGGGGACGGGGCATCAAAGGCGGCCACATCAAATGACGGACGATCGGGCCCTCAGACGCCGATGGAAGAATCCGATTGTCAGACACGTGAATCCGTCAGAGCTCCCCAGAAGATAATCATGGTGAAATTAGTGGAAGTAATTGGGGGGCGAAAAAAGAAGCTGAAATTGGAAGATATCGAATAGTCATGAATAAATTGTTATTTGCAGTTTTTATATGTATGGAAATTATTGGTCATGTGTATTTGTTATATAAACGAACGCACACACGCATGTGCACGCACACACACACACACAAACAAACACACACATATTTTTATACATATATACATGTACATATGTATATATATATATATAT
>BOPN01000349.1:255800-273300 GCA_017312705.2 Penaeus japonicus
ATATTTGTATATATACATATATATGTATATACATATATATATATATGTATATATATATATGTATATATATATATATATATACATATATATATATATATATATATATATATATATATATATACATATATATATGTATATATATATATATATATATATATATAAATATATATACATATATATTTATAAGAATATATATCAAAGATGTGCTGCTCTGTATATTGATGAATATAGACTGGTATTCAGATAACCAGGTGATAGACTGGAAAATAAACAAACACATGGAAATACAAGAAGACAAAGAAACAGATGTTGTTGATATTATAAATGCATAGCATTGTATATAAACCACATATATGTATAGCTCAGCAATAAAATTAATTGTCTCCTCAAACTTATTTGGCATGTCAAATTCTCGTTAAAAATGCATCTGATTTATAGACTTATGTGAATATAAATTTGCTAACAGTGAAAATGCATATTCGAAAGTTATTTAAATCATCTATAGACCTCTTTAACATATTTCCCTGATTGTTTTCTTTTTATGAATGGAAAATAATTACTACCTACTCATTGCACAATCAACATTCCCCTTCTGAACGCAGCGTCATCTCAACGTACATACATACAGCATCTTCTTCTACAACGGTCAGTACATCCCCCTCGGAAAATATGAATGTAGTCTAATACAACGTTCGTACCATCTAATGCTTACGCAAGATCTATAAATCGAGGGCCAAGTCTGAGCATCGCCTAATGGAAGCAGACATAATTAGCCCTAAACATAGACATTCTGTCATTCTCTACGAGCTAAATTCCATGCCATCGTTTGATTGACAGCGACAGCCATCTCTCTCCAACCCGCATCGAGTGTGTCCGGAACGAGTGGTGTCCTATCCACGTGTCCAGTCGGGTTAGGGGTGTCCGGTCCCCCCATAGAGACACGACCTCCTCGCTCATGCCGATAATGCTACGACTCGGGGATAATTGCGTGGTTAATGTGGTGATGAGTGAAGGGTCGTTATCCCGAGTACTTGGGGAGGAGGGTAAGGCTTGCGTGCGTGATGCTATCGGGAGAGGGTTTGATCGCTGGACCTGTCTGGGTCTTTTGGAAAGCTGTTGAGATGCGCGTTCTCGCCTTCTTTATTTCGCTCTCTCGCTCTCTTTCTCTCTCTCTCTCTTTTCTCTCTCTCTCTCTCTCTCTCTCTCTCTCTCTGTCTGTCTGTGTGTCTCTCTCTCTCCTCTCACTCCTCCTTGTTCCTCTTTATCTGTGTGAGTTTTTGTATCAATTTCACAGACACTGCCCTTCTTTCTTTTTTTTCTCTCACACATTCTCTCTCTCTCTCTCTCTCTCTCTCTCTCTCTCTCTCTCTCTCTCTCTTTAAAAGTAGCTAACATAACCAAGTAATTGCCTTACACTTAAAATTTTGTCATGTATAACATTTACACATATGGTGTATGAATTTGTTCCACAACGTTGAATATCTGAAAAGGAATTATTGCTTCCGGAAGTTTTTTTTTCCATTGCGTTGAGAGCTTGTTCCCCTCTCCTCGCGGTACATACAGGTAGGTCCTCCTAATGGCAGACTCAGCAGTTGCAAGTGGATGGTATCTTGTCATTGAAGAAGGTACATTGTTGTTTAACGCCGTTTTTCATTGAAGACTAGCGAGGTTGGTCTGGCGACTTGGTGACCTTTCCTCAATAAGTCTTTAATATAAGTCAATAATAATATAAGTCTTTAATAATAAGTCAATAAGTCTTGCTTTATATCTGTATTGAAGTAAATCTACTTGGAAATTGCTCCCATACGAGGTAAAGGTACTTAGGTGACGTGCAAATTTGTGCTTTGCAGAACAGTTCATTTTATATACTCGAGGAACCAACTAGCTAATCCTTATCATTTTTAATCAAAGACCGTTCCCAGCATTTCCGTATCGTCTTGTGGTCTCATTAGTTTTTCATCAAAATCGACGGGGAAGTTACCGGCGGATCTCTCGATAACTATTGCGTGAGATACCTGTTAAATCTTTCCCCATGGAATTAGCCTGATACGATCATTTAGCTCAGACATAGCATCAACTTGAAATTTGGGATCATAGGTAATGTACAAGATGCCGTCATCTACAAAGGCTAATTAAGTGATTTCCATTAAGGACCACTATCATTTACCGGCTGTTTAGGTAGCTCTCGAAAAAGGACCAATGGTTCTCTTCCCACTCTACATGCACGCAGTTTCTCCACCAAGCCTTGATGCCAAAACACTATCAAAGACCCATCAAGGCCAAAGACACATGTGCATATACCACTGACTAGTACTGCTGTCCAGTCTGTCGTCATTAACACCTGTAGGTCAGCTGCTGAAAACTTCTCTGGGAAACCATATGGTAGAGGAGGCAAGATATGATTTCTTTTGAGATGGTCAGTGAGGAAAGAAGGTATTATCTTCTTCAGTACCTTGCTAATTGTAAATATTAGTGAAAATGGCCAGTAGTTTTTTTTTTTTTTTAGCTTAATTCATCACCATTATCTGAAAACGGGGACAACATTCATGTTTGAAAATGTACAAGCAAAAATTGAAAATTCTAGTATGAGTTGATGTCAGCTCCTTGGCCCTTGGATCCTCTGAAGGTATCGATGAATGGCACCTTCAGTTTGGTAACTTTAGTTTAGAATTGAATATCATCATTTACAACTTCTCACCATAGTTTGCTGCCTACTTGTCTTTCATTAAGCCCTTTTTTAGTAGATTTCTCCCATTATTTTTTATGATGTTGGTTATGCTGCTATGGCAACAGCTCCATTTTGGAATTATTACAAGTGCTTCACAGCTTGTTTGTTATTTGCAGTTATGGGATCGCTTTTCTTTGGTAGCTGTTTTGAGTATTTTTGCACTGAGGCCAAACCAGGGTTATAGGACTTTATGGACTGGGTAGGCATAAGTGAGGGTATTTACTTGCTGATCAATCAAAAGGCGATCATATGTGAGAGTTACAGAATTGATCCTTTTTTTAAGGATCAATTCTGTTTCAGTTAACACAAGACAGTCAATCATTTGGATCTGAATACCTGCCTTGTAACAAAACCTACACACCTGTCCTGCTTATTTCGGTCTTTCTTTTTCCAGTTTGAACAACCAGGGATCTTTGCATAGTTGACGGAAAAAAAACACCCAAAAAGTCTCGATTGGAAGAAAATGTCATCTTTGCTTTTAGTTACATAACGATGCACAAATCTAGGTGAGATCTTCATCAGTTTATAGAAAGTATGTGGATCTTAATAACAAATTACTAGTCTTAAAAGTTCGAAAGTTGAATTAGACTGACTAAGAAAACTCCTGTGGTTGAGGCTGTTGAATGAATAAGAAGTTATGATAGTGTGATCCACTGTGGATTCAAGTGAACGCAGATCTGAGTGACTTCAAGCATTTTCCGGCCGTTATTGATCATTGCAATGATTACGTCATTTCGGTGTTGATCAGTAATCCTTTCTCTACGACTTTCCTCAGTGTGAAACATCCTTCTATTATATAAGTAGTATTATAATTCACACACACTCCTTCTCACACACACATACTCATTTTTTCTCTCTTTCTTTCTATTACTCTCTCTTTTAAACAAACACAAATTAATTTTCTCTCTCATTTTCATTCTCTCTCTGTTACACGAACACACACACTCATTCTCTCTCTCTCTCTCTTTCTCATACACACAAATACTCATTCTTTCTCTCTTATACACATTTACTCATTCTCTCTCTCTCTCTTTCTGTCTGCCTCCGTCTCTCTCTCTCTCTCTCTCTCTCTCTCTCTCTCTCTCTCTCTCTCTCTCTCTCTCTCTCTCTCTTTCTTCCTCTCTTTCTCTCTTCCTCTCCATCTCCCTCTCTCTTACTCTTTCTCTCTCTTACTCTTCCACCACATCTGCATATCGAAGACTGGAGAGAAAAATCCAAGGTAACAGCAGAAGTCCTGATGCTTTGGAAATGCCAGATGATTAGTGAGAGCATATTATTGATGCTAATGACCCAGTGGTTGCAGGATTGCAGATGAGGAATCGGGATGTTGGGAAGATTTGCATGAAGTATTTTTTTTTTTCTGGAGCTCGGTTGATTGGAGATGTAGCTTTGAGGGTGTGACAACAATGATCTTTTGGCAGACTGAGCTACAATGTCTGATTTTTTTTTTTTTTTTTTTTTTTTTTTTTTGGGGGGGGTGATGAATTTTGGCAAAGTGCCAAGGTGGTTTTGAAGTGTTTGGTATTATTTGACTATGATTCAACCCCCGATATTATGATGAAAGAATTTATCTGCGATGCTAGAAACCAAAATTTTGAAAAAAAAAAAAAAAAAAAAGACAAAGTATCTCATTGTAAAAAAAAAAAAAAAAATCATAAAAAAATCATAATAATGCACTGTATCTCTCCCTATACTGGAACGATCAAACCATAACGATTCTAATTCTTTTCTATCGTTCAGTGATCAAACTATTTAAATAATGGCAGTAATTGATCTCGGGACCTCCAGTCGGGAGGAGATGGAGTCATAAAACAGCAGGAACATATCTTTATGGATTATTTCGGCTACCAAAAAAAAAGGAGAGAATTTTAAGCTCGCCGACGCTGGCTCTGCAAATAACATGAATTGTGATTACGGTCTAGTCGACAGCAAATTACTTTGGATTAGATAACAAAGCGAAAAGGATTTTAGATTTCATTAGACTTTTGGCATTGTTGGATAAATAGAACGTTTCCATTCCTCTTTTATATGATCGTAATCGTGTTGAGTGAGTTTGTTTGTTTGTTTGTGTTTGTGTTTGTGTGTGTGTCTGTATGTGTGTGTCTGTGTTTGTGTGTATGTATGTTTGTTTGTGTGTGCGTGCGTGTGTGTATGCGTGAGCCCCGTATGCGAATCAGACATTCGTGCTGTGTATACATACATGGGTATGTATGTGCATATCTGAACGTGTCCATCTGTATGTACGTACGTGTGTGAGCTGAATTCCCTCCAGGAAATGCTATGGGGTGTATAAGTTCGCGTAGCAGATTACCCCCGGAGCAGGGTCTACCTCGGCTATTCATCCACATCGAATATGGATGAAGTCTTATAAGATATAGCCCGGTTGTTCTGGGTGCATGGAGGAGACTCGCCCTGATGGATTAGCTACAAGAATTTTGCTTGCGACGCTATTACTGGCAGGCTATGAGGCTCTCTTACCCCCCACCCCACACACCCCACCCCCACCCACCCACCCATCCTACGAGAGAAGTGTACCTAGGACAGACCTGATTGCAATGCGCTTCTCTAATGGATGTGATTGCACTCGGCATTGCAGCTAACCCCCCCCTCCCCCTCCCCCTTCTCCTTTTCCCTTAAACGATGCTTTTCACTCGACACTGAATGAATGGTCTCTGTCTGTTCCCTGTATTTTCGGTTTTCCTAAATTCTTCACCTGTGCAACATTTGGATTGCAGAGACTTTCACATCTTGATTATGGTCCATAGCGCAAATATCATTTTCGAATCTATCGCTGTCATTCAATTGCAGGATTGCAATAAAAATCAAATAAAGCTCGCTGATTAAATAACCTTGCTGCTGTGTTGTGGGGGGGGGGGGGGGGGTGATAAATTTTGGCAAAGCGCCAAGGTGATCTTGAAGTGTTTGCTATTATTTTACTATAATTCAACCCCGATATTATGATGAAAGAATTTATCTGCGATGCCAGAAACCAAAAATTTAAAGAAAAAAACAACAAAGTATGTCATTGTAAAAAAAAAAAAAAAAAAAAAAAATCATAATAATACACTGTATCTCTTCCTATACTAGAACGATCAAACCATAACGATTCTAATTCTTTTCTATCGTTCAGTGATCAAACTATTTAAATAATGGCAGTAATTGATCTCGGGACCTCCAGTCGGGAAGAGATGGAGTCATAAAACAGCAGGAACATATCTTTATGGATTATTTCGGCTACCAAAAAAAAGGAGAGAATTTTAAGCTCGCCGACGCTGGCTCTGCAAATAACATGAATTGTGATTACGGTCTAGTCGACAGCAAATTACTTTGGATTAGATAACAAAGCGAAAAGGATTTTAGATTTCATTAGACTTTTGGCATTGTTGGATAAATAGAGCGTTTCCATTCCTCTTTTATATGATCGTAATCGTGTTGAGTGAGTGTGTTTGTGTATTTGTTTGTGTTTGTGTTTGTGTGTGTGTCTGTTGTGTGTGTGTGTGTGTGTGTATGTGTGTGTGTGTGTGTGTATGCGTGAGCCCCGTATGTGAATCAGACATTCGTGCTGTGTATACATACATGGGTATGTATGTGCATATCTGAACGTGTCCATCTGTATGTACGTACGTGTGTGAGCTGAATTCCCTCCAGGAAATGCTATGGGGTGTATAAGTTCGCGTAGCAGATTACCCCCGTAGCAGGGTCTACCTCGGCTATTCATCCACATCGAATATGGATGAAGTCTTATAAGATATAGCCCGGTTGTTCTGCATGGAGTGAGACTCGCCCTGATGGATTAGCTACAAGAATTTTTGTTGTACGCTATTACTGGCAGGCTATGAGGCTCTCTTACCCCCCACCCCACACACCCCACCCCCACCCACCCACCCATCCTACGAGAGAAGTGTACCTAGGACAGACCTGATTGCAATGCGCTTCTCTAATGGATGTGATTGCACTCGGCATTGCAGCTAACCCCCCCCTCCCCCTCCCCCTTCTCCTTTTCCCTTAAACGATGCTTTTCACTCGACACTGAATGAATGGTCTCTGTCTGTTCCCTGTATTTTCGGTTTTCCTAAATTCTTCACCTGTGCAACATTTGGATTGCAGAGACTTTCACATCTTGATTATGGTCCATAGCGCAAATATCATTTTCGAATCTATCGCTGTCATTCAATTGCAGGATTGCAATAAAAATCAAATAAAGCTCGCTGATTAAATAACCTTGCTGCTACTGTATTCAATTTACATCATATCACGTAGCATTTCCTCGATTAATATCGTAATGGAATATCAAAATTTGTTCAAACCCAATATTCATACAAATATTTTATACTTTTATAGAGACAAATACATACACACACACACACACACACGCACACACACACACACACACACACACACACACACACATATATATATATATATATATATATGTGTGTGTGTGTGTGTGTGTGTGTGTGTGTGTGTGTGTGTGTGTATACACATGTATGTATGTATATACATAAATATGAATATGTGTATATATCTAATAGTTCTTAATAATTCTCCAACATCCAGGACCATAATCCTAATATCTCCTACTTCTGCTTCGAAGCCAACCTTTCCACACTGACCGCATCCCCCCCCCCCCCCCCCCCCCCCTTGCCCCCCCCCCGTGCAACAAGCCCTTCAACCCAATCACACAGTCACATCCCATGACGCAATCGCCGCCACTAGCCATCAGTCATCGCATCCTAGTTATCCGTTTGCGTCACCTACGATCGTCACGGAACCTCAGGCCAACAATCATCGTTGGAATTTCCATTTTTCGACACTCTTGGCTCCGCCTCTCCCCTTCCCTATCCCCTATCCCCCTTCCCTTCTCCTCCCCATCCCCTTCCACCTTCCCTTCTCTCCATCCCCTTCCCCCTCCCCTTCATCTCTCCATCCCCTATCCCCCTTCCCTTACCTACCCCTCCCCCCTTTACCTCCCCTCCCTCCCCTTCTCCTCCCCATCCCCTTACTCCTCCCCTTCTCCTCCCCATCCCCTTCCACCTCCACCTTCCCTTTACCTACTCCTCCCCCCTTACCTCCCCTCCCCATCCCCTTCCCTTTACCTACCCCTCCCTCCCCTTCCCTCCCACCCTTCTTACCTCCCCTTCCCTCCCCCTGGCCGTTGTGGTACATGCTATTGGTAGTGATGGACGTGGCGCCCTCCGGCCAAGCGGCGAAGGAGAGGTAAGAGAAATGAATACATGTCACTCAGTAATTATACCGGGAAGGCGTAGCACAGCGCCCTCTTTTCGCCATTCTGTGTATCTCTTGAAGTTTGCCTATAGGAGGAACATTGATGTGATTCTGCCTATCAGCTGTTCTGTAATGTTGTGGTTCTTCCTCTTGTCGGGCAACATGGGGAAGAATGGACGAGACGTGGCCAGATCGATTGAAGGTCTTGTCTATTTTTGGCTGGGGGTTCACACACCAAAGAGCCAGGTATCCTACTTGGAGTAATAAAGTGCCAGTGCCGTGCTTCAGTTCTTCTTTCTCACTCTCTCTCTCTCTCGCTCGCTCGCTCGCTCGCTCTATCTCACTCGCTTGCTCTCTCTCTTTCTCTTTCTCTCTCTCGCTCGCTCGCTTGCTCTCCCTCACTCACTTGTTCTCTCTCTCTCTCTCTTTTCTTTCTTCTCTCTCTCTCCTTCTTTCTCTCTCTCTCTCTCTCTCTCTCTCTCTCTCTCTCTCTTTCTCTCTATGTCTGTCTGTGGTTTACATGTACATGGTCGTTGAATATTTCTCTCTTCTGAAACTTCGCCACAGCTCAGCCACATATTTATGGATTTTTAGAATCTGTAGTTATAACAATCGTAAATAATTGTTTATTAATTTATCAGTTTTAATTGGTATTAATCTATCAGTTTTAATAAATTTGTGTTGATTAGAACTCTCTTGTTCTACGTGCAAAAAAAAAATAATGATGAAGTTTTACTATGGCCAATTTGCACGATTCATGCAAATGTTGCCTTGCATTGTCCCTCGACAATCTGACTAATTTTGGTGTCAGCTAGGAATATATATATTAAAACGAATAAAAAATGATATCTTCATTCCTTCTTTTGACTCGTCTCAGGTCTCGGGAATCGCTTCGTTACTGAAAGTGAAGATTCGAAGCGCCGATATTTCGAAGCACCGATATTTCGAAGCACCGATATTTCGAAGCACCGATATTTCGAAGCGCCGATATTTCGAAGCACCGATATTTCGAAGCGGCGATATTTCGAAGCACCGATATTTCGAAGCGCCGATATTTCGAAGCACCGATATTTCGAAGCACCGATATTTCGAAGCTCCGATATTTCGAAGCGCCGATATTTCGAAGCGCCGATATTTCGAAGCGCCGATATTTCGAAGCACCGATATTTCGAAGCACCGATATTTCGAAGCGCCGATATTTCGAAGCGCCGATATTTCGAAGCGCCGATATTTCGAAGCACTGATATTTCGAAGCACCGATATTTCGAAGCGCCGATATTTCGAAGCACCGATATTTCGAAGCACCGATATTTCGAAGCTCCGATATTTCGAAGCGCCGATATTACGAAGCGCCGATATTTCGAAGCACCGATATTTCGAAGTCCCGATATTTCGAAGCGCCGATATTTCGAAGCCCCGATATTTCGAAGCGCCGATATTTCGAAGCCCCGATATTTCGAAGCGCCGATATTTCGAAGCCCCGATATTTCGAAGCGCCGATATTTCGAAGCACCGATATTTCGAAGCGCCGATATTTCGAAGCGCTTGGAATATGTATATTCTCGTCGCTTCGCCTTCGCTGCTGATACATAGACTGAACCTCGGCGCCATGTTTGTTTGTTTTGATAGTCATTTCGTTCTTGTTATTCAGTTTTTTTGTTGTTTTTTTTCTTTTTTTTGTATATGTTAGTTATATAGGAATATAGGATGTGTGTGGGTGGGTGTGGGGAGGTTGTGTATGTGTGCGTGGGGTGGGGGGTTGTGTGTGTGTGTGGGGGGGGGGTTGGGTGTGTGTGTGTGGGGGGGGGGTTGTGTGTGTGTGTGTGTGTGTGCACTGTCTGTGTGTGTGTGTGCAATATATATATATATATATATATATATATATATATATATATATATATATATGTATGTATATGTATATATATATATATATATATAAATATAAATATATATATATATATATATATATATATATATATATATATATATATATATATATATATATATATATAGGTGTGTGTGTGAATGAATATATATATAAATATATATATATATATATTTATATATATATATATACATATATATATATATATGTATGTATATATATATATATGCAAATATATAATGCGTTTCAGTTTCCAAATTATATTTCTAGTCAACACAGCACATATACTGCTTTAAGTAGTAAGCTCCACGACCACAATAAGCACACCCACGTCAATGCATTTATATAGACATCCAGATCTCTCAAAATCGCACACCCAACAGCATCATGGAATATGAATATCTTGCTTTACCTGGTAATATCATGCTCATTAAGGATATCGTGAATCATATACCTTCCGGGTTAGATCTGATATTAATATTAATATCACATCTAAAAGAACACATTAAATGCCAACATTTTTTTTTTTTTTTTTTTTTTACTGTTTTTTTTATATTTACTAATGCGTTTATCTCTACTTGTGAACACAGCATATGAGAATGCTATGGGGAGCAAGATCTTTAAGAAGTTGGTTACTAAGTATTGGCCAGAGGTGGACCGACACATATGATTTTATGCTGCACTTCCTCTTTCTACTTTTTTCAGTGTTTTTTCCTTGTTCTATCTCTCTCTCTCTTTCTTTCATTCTTTCTGTCTTTCTCTCACTCTGTCTCTCTCTCTCTCTCTCTCTCTCTCTCTCTCTCTCTCTCTCTCTCTCTCTCTCTCTCTCTCTCTCTCTCTCTCTCTCTCTCTCTCTCTCTCTCTCTCTCTCTCTCTCTCTCTCTCTCTCTCTCTCTCTCGCTCTCTCTCTCACACACACACACACACACACTCAAACATACAGCCTTTTTCTGCTTTGACTTCCATTCTATTTCTTCTTTTTCTCCAAGCCACTGGTTCAGTCCCAAGCACGGTCGGGGCTGAGTCGCGTGGCAGGAAGGGCAGGGCGCGTGGTGGCGGGGGTGAGGGGGAACCACTCCAGGGCTGGCCCAAGGCGTGCAAACACACACACACGCACACACACACATACACTTACATACACACACACACACACATATATACTTACACACACACACACACACACATACACTTACATACACACACACACACACACACATATATGTGTGTGTGTGTGTATATATATATATATATATATATATATATATATATATATATATATATATATATACATACATATATAACATACCTCGCTGACCCGGATTCGAACCTCTGCCGCTCTCAGGTGCCGTAATAACCCAACTAAATCACACGACCCAACAAGAGGAAAGTCAACTAGGGTCATACGAAATCCATAGAGGGGTCAAGGAGGTATGTTATACATCTGTATCAATGCGGCATTGCATTATTCCATATTATGTATATATATATATATATATATATATATATATATATATATATATATATATATATATATATATACATATATATATATATATATATATATATATATATATATATATATATGTATGTATATATATATATATATATATATATATATATATATATATATATATATATATAATACATATCTATATCTATATTTATATTTATATCTATCTATCTATCTATCTATCTATCTATCTATCTATATATATATATATAATACATATCTATATCTATATTTATATTTATATCTATCTATCTATCTATCTATCTATCTATATATATATATATATATATATATATATATATATATATATATATACATACATAAACTCACAATCAATTGTTGCGGGAGAATTCTTTTGCTACGGCTAAGCTGATGGCCATTGTTATACGGAATATTTAGCAATAGATTTGTAATTCAATGTTCTCTTTCTATAGTACCTTATAGCTTAAAACTTGAATACGTTGGACACTTTCTGTTATTCTGAGAACAACATTTTGGAAAAGCGATGCCCTTTCTATTACTGTCACTTGCCTTATCATATAATCAAGATCTTTAGAGATAAAAAGGTTAATAAATATTCTGTTGTGCTTAACGGGGTTCGCCATTATACCAATCATTCTGGCAAATTAGGCCGCCGCTTCTGATAGATAGTCGCTTTCATATATATATATATATATATATATATATATATATATATATATATATATATATATGTGTGTGTGTGTGTGTGTGTGTGTGTGTGTGTGTGTGTGTGTGTGTGTGTGTGTGTGCGTGTGTGTGTGTGTGTGTGTGTAAGTGTGTCTTGATATACAGGCCATGAGAAACCTCGTCCCACCGAAACCAAGGATCAAGTACAAACATGTGTCGCAGGTGCAACATAGCCACTCTGCAACCTGCACAGACCACAACCCTAAGTTGCATCCGAAGTTGCGAAGCTTCACAAAGATCACAGCCAGAAACCCCCTCGTTCATTCTGCAGACTCCTTCACTCATCTCACGTTCACATTATGAACATAAAAAGCCAGAGTTCAGCTCAGCGCCTACAGCCACACGCCAGGTGCACATCTCCCGCGGCGCCGCCCCAGGCCACGCCCGTAGCCCTGCCTGGCGCCGCCCATGGGTCAGAGGGTGTGCGAGGGCAAGTGTACGTCCTCCAGAATCTTGTCTGACACACGCACGCCGCGAAGCCCCTGCTCCCCTGGCGCTCTCCTCCTGCCTGACACACGCGCCTGACACCACCTGCTCCCCCGGCGCTCTCCTCCTGCCTGACACACGCGCCTGACACCACCTGCTCCCCTGGCGCTCTCCTCCTGCCTGACACACGCGCCTGACACCACCTGCTCCCCTGGCGCTCTCCTCCTGCCTGACACCACCTGCTCCCCTGGCGCTCTCCTCCTGCCTGGTATATATATATATATATATATATATATATATATATATATATGTGTGTGTGTGTGTGTGTGTGTGTGTGTGTGTGTGTGTGTGTGTGTGTGTGTAAGTGTGTCTTGATATACAGGCCATGAGAAACCTCGTCCCACCGAAACCAAGGATTAAGTCCAAACATGTGTCGCAGGTGCAACATAGCCGCGCCTCTGCAACCTGCACAGACTGAAACCCTAAGTTGCATCCCGCGCGAAGCTTCACATCCAGAAACCCCCTCGTTCATTCTGCAGACTCCTTCACTCATCTCACGTTCACATTATGAACATAAAAAGCCAGAGTTCAGCTCAGCGCCTACAGCCACACGCCAGGTGCACATCTCCCGCGGCGCCGCCCCAGGCCACGCCCGTAGCCCTGCCTGGCGCCGCCCATGGGTCAGAGGGTGTGCGAGGGCAAGTGTACGTCCTCCAGAATCTTGTCTGACACACGCACGCCGCGAAGCCCCTGCTCCCCTGGCGCTCTCCTCCTGCCTGACACACGCTCCTGACACCACCTGCTCCCCTGGCGCTCTCCTCCTGCCTGACACACGCGCCTGACACCATCTGCTCCCCTGGCGCTCTCCTCCTGCCTGACACACGCGCCTGACACCACCTGCTCCCCTGGCGCTCTCCTCCTGCCTGACACACGCGCCTGACACCACCTGCTCCCCTGGCGCTCTCCTCCTGCCTGACACACGCGCCTGACACCACCTGCTCCCCTGGCGCTCTCCTCCTGCCTGACACCACCTGCTCCCCTGGCGCTCTCCTCCTGCCTGACACACGCGTCTGACACCACCTGCTCCCCTGGCGCTCTCCTCCTGCCTGACACCACCTGCTCCCCTGGCGCTCTCCTCCTGCCTGACACCACCTGCTCCCCTGGCGCTCTCCTCCTGCCTGACACACGCGTCTGACACCACCTGCTCCCCTGGCGCTCTCCTCCTGCCTGACACCACCTGCTCCCCTGGCGCTCTCCTCCTGCCTGACACACGCGCCTGACACCACCTGCTCCCCTGGCGCTCTCCTCCTGCCTGACACCACCTGCTCCCCTGGCACTCTCCTCCTGCCTGACACACGCGCCTGACACCACCTGGCGCTCTCCTCCTGCCTGACACACGCGCCTGACACCACCTGCTCCCCTGGCGCTCTCCTCCTGCCTGACACACGCGCCTGACACCACCTGCTCCCCTGGCGCTCTCCTCCTGCCTGACACACGCGTCTGACACCACCTGCTCCTCTGGCGCTCGCCGAAGTCACTACTCGGGGCAAGGAAGTGTTAGAGAATTTACAATTTGCTTTATTGCAGTTGCCGGACGGGTGCAATGTGCAGGATCCACTCTCGGCTGAGACGTCCTGGTTCTGTTCGCGAAACTAAGGGAAAGGAGAACCGCAATATGCTGATAATGGATAGATGTCTAACGGGTTGAGAGAGGATTTATATGCAGAGATGATTGAACGTCGATGAAGACCGAACGTCATTTGATACCTGCGCCCTTTAGGGCGATGGTAACCTCAAGAGAAGAAGAAGAAGCAGTGGATCAGAGAAGAACAGTTCACTTCAGGAAGCACATGTTGAGTGAGCTGAACTGCTTCCATGCGTTGACGGGGTTCGGGGGAAATGGGATGATGATTTCAGGGGCGTTTGCCCGATATAGGAAATATTGGTCTTTTTTGGCACCTCGATTTTTTTTTTTTTTTTTTTTTTTTTTTTTTTTTTTTTTTTTTTTTTTTTTTTTTGTCATGGAGGGATCACGTCAGCATCCAGCCAGCACCGAGGAGAGAAATCATAACTTTTATAATCTAATTAGTTTTTGTGTCCGGGGTCAGCCTGGGGTCACCTTGAGGTCAACCGCTGCGGGCGCCCGAGGGCCGTTCGCACCCTTGAGTGTCGCGCTCGTTGGTTCGAGGGGCAGACACACACGCCGGCGCGGCCATGCCATTACTATTTCAAACGCATCTCTTGCTAAGGTCGAAAATCTTGGAGTGTGGCAGCCGCCTCTCGCTCTTCTTCCCCGAGATGCCTCAGGAGGTCACTGGCCGGGCACCGCTATTACGAAGTTTGGTTTTGTGGTCAAAGAGAGTATGGCGGCCGTGGGCGGCGCAGCTCTCCGGGCTCGAGGCCTCATATGCATACCTGATTAATTGATGGCTAATGTATGCAGGTAATGGTGGGCGTGCCTGCGTGAATGCGCGCATCCCTGTGTGAATGCATGCCTGCGGGCATCCGCTCACGAGGATCTGTCTGAAGGCGTTTCCTCACTTCGGCGTAAGCCTAAATCGCAATGGAATCATATGGCTTTATGTGTGAATATGTTTTTTATGTATATGTATATGAACATATGTATATATATATATATATAGATAGATAGATAGATAGATATCTTATATATGTATATATATACATATATATATATATATAAATATATATATATACATATATATATATACATATATATATATATATATATATATATATATATATATATATATATATATATATATACATACATATACATATACACATGTAGTGCATGTACATAGACATACATGCTATGCAAGTAGATGTTACTTTCAAAACCCGTATGAATGTCGTTTGTGCAATTGCTGTCGCATCCCAGCGAGGATAGGCCGTCCAGCACACTCCCATCCCCATATCCTCTATCCCTTTCTCTCCTCTTTCTTCTTATCCTCTCACTTCCCCTTCTTGGCTTAATCTTTCTCTCCTCCATACCACCGCCACTTTCTTCACCCTAATCCATCTACCTCTTATCTACTTGTCTACCACCCTTCCCCCCCCCCCCCCCCCCCCGCCGCCGCCCACACGGAGCCTCAACGTGCAATTCGTGCTGTAAAAAGTTGTATGCACATCCTCCGGGTATCGTTTAAGAGGACAATTGTATGTGTTATCTTCAAGAGGAACTCGAATGGGCCACAGTCGTTAACCTTTCGGGACAAGTTTTTACTTTTCGACACTCTGTTTTGTATAAGCAAGGGTTTCCGCTGTCGGAAAATATATGCGCGTTTCATATGCGCGGCGGAGGGCACACGGGACGAACAAAGGGCGCGAGGTGTCTCTTCTTCCAGGTGCTGGGGCAGTGGCTTAAGAGGGAAGGTCTTTGGGGATTGTCCTTGTCGTCCTTGGTGTTTATATATGTATATATATATATATATATATATATATATATATATATACATATATATATGTGTGTGTGTGTGTGTGTATGTGTGTGTGTGTGTGTATATGTATATATATATATATATATACTATATATATATATATATATATATATATATATATATATATATATATATATATATATATGTATGTATGTATATATATGTATATATATATTGTGAGAGACAGAGAAATAGATAGATAGGTACACACACACACACACACACACACACACACACACATATATATATATATATATATATATATATATATATATATATATATATATATATATATATATATATATATATATATATATATATATATATATATATATATATATATATATATATATATGTGTGTGTGTGTGTGTGTGTGTGTGTGTGACTGTGTGTGTACATATATGGAGAGAGAGAGAGAGAGAGAGAGAGAGAGAGAGACAGACAGACAGACAGACACAGAGAGAGAGAGGTTTGATTTTGATAAGTTTATTCACACTATATACAGTATATACACATGAATAGGCATAGGAACTATGCCTAAATGGTGCAGTTCAGATTCTGAGACACATTGTTGGTGAAGCAGATATTACAGTGACCCTGTCAATTGATATGCTCTAAATTTCGTTATACTAGAAAGCATATAAAAGAACAAAGCACACCAACACAACGGCAGTGAAACGACAGGGAAGACACCAAAGGCCCCACTTCGACCTTTAATTAAGCTTATGGCTGAATTGAACTTCTTTCTACTTTCATCTTGCTAATAAGTAACCGCACCAAATACTCAGTAACAACAACAATAATAATAGCAGTATAGGAAAAGAACAGATGAGTGAAAATAGATGCTAATAATCAGCATTTACCAAGATAAAGGACAATCAGCCCCTTGGAGGGATCGACAGGTAGATTGGGGGATAAAAACAGAGGAGTAAAAACCACTTCTTTCACCGAAGACTATCTATAGACTCTACAGTAACAACATTACCTGGATAATCGAACACTAAAGCGAATCAGACACGGCAGTTGAAACAAGCAAAAGACAGAAACATTAGCTAAAACAGCAGAAGAACAGCAATTACGCAACACGCTTACAAAGGCAAAAAAAAAAAAAAAAAAAAAAAAAAAAAAAAAAAATGGTCTGCTTCACAAGTAGCACATCAATACAACGGCGGAGGGACGATAAGAGCAATGGTGTGACATTAAGAGACGGAGATAACAGCAACAGAGTGTAACACTCTTAGATAAAACAACACAGCAACTGCAGGGACGGGGCTAACAGATGAAACAACAGTAAAACAACAAGAGTTACGGCAACAGAGGGACACCAAGATAGCAACTGAGTGACACAGCAACAACAGCGACAGAACGGCAAGAATTACCGAAAGTGGTGATGTTATCTGGAGCATGGGTTCTCAAGACGGTCGCCTCGGGTTCCCGGGAAGGTTATTGGCAGCTACGCATGGGCACGATGGTCTCACGTCTGCCAAAAGCAAAAAGGATTCGTGTCACCTGTTGTTTATAACCTTCTTTCCGAAGAGTGTGCAAGCGGGGACTCGAAA
>BOPN01000349.1:283300-298300 GCA_017312705.2 Penaeus japonicus
GTTAAACCCTACTCTAAAGGAACTACTTGTGTTTCTTGGGATGTCTGATAAACTCTCAGCTATTTTAGGAGAGGGTGAAAGTGACAGGGATCAGTCTTTAAATTAAAAGTGTGATGGAATTCAAAATCATAATTATCACAATATTGCTACTATTTAGTGGTCATACATTCGTTCAGACCTCCGCACTTGTTGATGCTTTGGCGAAGGACAACAATCCTCCTCCTTTTTCTTAGTTTGGCGAATTCGTTTTTTTTTTTTTTTTTTTTTTTTTTTTTTTTTTTAACAAACTGCATTTGGGTTAAGATTTAAATTTTGCATATTTCTAATAGAACTCAGAGACATCTGATAAGAGTGTAACTCTTTTATAAAGTAATTTATGAGCGTTTGTAGTTCTAACTTGCTACCAGGTTAATCAGACGCAGAAATGGCGCCAAATCTAACGCCATAAGCTGTTTTTTTTTTAATATATTAGTCTCAGCTGGTCGCAATTTCGCTTTATTTGCGACCCAGAAACGAGTTGCGATATTGCAAAGCGTTTTTTGGATTCGATCCCAGACTTCCAGTTTTATATGTCTGATTGAATGAAAAATACCAAATTCAACTGATCTTCAACAGTTTCCAGTAAGATTAGTAATAGGTATTTGTCTATTACTATTACTAATAAGCAATATGCATTCAAGAATCTATAAGTGCGTTTTTTCTTTAACGAAAATATTGAAAGAATACTTTTGTTACAATGATTTCTATGAGCATATTTCATGTTTAAAATTCAATATGCAGGATATCATATGACAAAATTTCTTTAATCTTGAGATGAAATTGACAATTCGTGCGTTGTGTTTTTGAGAATTTGGCGAAATTTCCACGGGATTTAAGCAAATATGGTGAGGAATTTCTTCAAGATAATAACAAGAGGTAATATCTTTTGTTCCTATCTATCAAGGGTATAGAAAATGATATACAACTTGTTTTATTTATATTCCGATGACCTATTGAAAAAACACTATTAAAAATGTATATATTCACAAATACAAAATTCTTTCACAGGCTCTGCAGACCAAACTTACTAGCTTTACAAGTGGCACCCTGTTTTGATAACATATCATTAATCAAAATCGTCAGTATTTTTCTATAAAACGAATAAAAAGTATCAAACGCTACCCATTAAAAAATCCTTCTTTGTAAACCATCCCTATTTCGGCCCTATTTGACTTTCCTTATTCGGCCTTGTGCTTGAAGCTGCCGTAGCAACTCGATGTTTGGTTTGTATACATCTTGCTTTTTCAGCTATCGTCGAAACACGCCTGTGTGTGTGTTTGTGCAAAACTTTATATATTTAAATAAACATACACATGAAAAATACACACACATATGTATATATACATATATATATATATATATATATATATATATATATATATATTGTGTAAGTCTACCTATATATATAAATTTATTTATACATATATGTGTATATATATACCTATATACATATATATACATACATATATATACATATATATATATATATATATATATATATATATATATATGTATATATACATATATATATATATATATATATATATATATATATATATATANATATATACATATGCAAACACTGTAAAACAGAAATTTCTTATAGGGATGTGCACCGGAAATCGATATACCGGAATACCGGTATTTTAGGTTCAGTATTACCGGCATTATAGTTATCAGAAATACCAGTATTTTTTCATCGGTATTTTTTCGGTATATTTACAGCAATGAATGCACCAAACCTGTGACTATAACAACTATTCAGTTACTAAGCACCAAGACAATGACTTCTGACTTCACTATTAGCTACTGGTGGGCGAGACGTGGGACACAAAGCACCCTATATCTGGGATTCCCGCTTCCGTTCAAATTTTGAAACGGCGTTAGTGAATAAGACTAAATTAACCCGTAAATCTAAGCTTAATTATTATGTGCTACATATCACAATAGATGGAAGTTTAATGTGTTCTCAATAATACGCATTGTTCTTTGCACTTGAATGAGACAACACTCTCTTGACTGACCTTTGTCCCTCGTCGGAGGTGGGCGGCGCAAGAGGAGGTTGTCACGGTAGACCTCTTCCAGACTTCCTCGCGATGAAACAAAAGGAGGTTGAATCAGCGGGGGAATGCGTAGTGGGTGGTGGTGATGGAGATGGGGATTAGGAAGGGGCTGGATGAGAAGGACCAGGTTATGGGGACGCGAGAAAGGGAGAGAGAGATGGTGGATGATGAAGAGATGGATGGGGACAAGGTTGTGGAGACGCGGGAAAAGGAGAAGGGAGATGGTGGATGATGAGGGGATGAAGGCAGGATAGGTGACAGAGGAAGAGATGGATGTTTTGAGGAGAAGTTGGACTGGGAGATGAAGAAGGATGCTGAGGTGAGGAATGAAGTAAAGAAGGATGCCGAGGTGAAGAATGACGCGAGGGCGGAGGCTCGTAAGGGGACATGACATGATAATAGAAACTGCAACGTAGTGGCGGTAGTGCGCAGCGTCACTGGCGCGAGAGCACTGTTTTCCTGAGATCAGGAGTGCATATTGCCACAGTGATGAGCTCGTCATTTCATTATAATCACACACACGTCCCCCGCTGTCCCCGGGAGTTACTTCGATTAAACTTTTCCAACTCGAGCTCGAGTACCTTGGGTGTTGCCGGCACATGTTGATATGCTTGTTTTTATGAGTTCACTTGAACACTAAACGTGGTTTGGTCAAGTCTGAACTCTCTCTCGAATAACTCAGTGATAGTTTATGTTATTTTTTCTATCCATATCTTATTATTTATTCATTTATTTTTAAAGACGACTTCTTGCTCTTTCTTTCGGATTTTACAAAATAAATTGATAAAAACAATCATATAAGTTATCAGAGGAGAGCTCTGTAAACACACACATACATGTATATATATGTGTCTGTGTGTGTGTGTGTGTATGTATGTATGTATATATATATATATATATATATATATATATATATATATAAACATATGCAAACACTGTAGTACAGTAGTTTCTTATAGGGATGTGCACCGGAAATAGATATACCGGAATACCGGTATTTGAAGTTCAGCATTACCGACATTATAGTTACCAGGAACGCCGGTATTTTTTCATCGGTAATTTTTTCGGAATATTTTACAGCACTGAATGCACCAAACCTATGACTATAACAACTATCCAGTTACAAAGCACAAAGACATTGACTTCTGACTTCACTATTAGCTACTGGTGGGCGAGACGTGGGACACAAAGCACCCTATATCTGGGATTCCCGCTTCCGTTCAAATTTTACAACGGCGTTAATGAATAAGACTAGATTAACCCATAAATCTAAGCATAATTATTATGTGCTACATATCACAATGGAAGTTTAATGTGTTCTCAATAATACGCATTGTTCTTTGCACTTGAATGAGACAACACTCTCTTGACTGACCTTTGTCCCTCGTCGGAGGTGGGCGGCGCAAGAGGAGGGTTGTCCCGGTAGTCCTCTTCCAGACTTCCTCGCGATGAAACAAAAGGAGGTTGAATCAGCGGGGGAATGCGAAGTGGGTGGTGGTGATGGAGATGGGGATTAGGAAGGGGCTGGATGAGAAGGACCAGGTTATGGGGACGCGAGAAAGGGAGAGAGAGATGGTGGATGATGAAGAGATGGATGGGGACAAGGTTGTGGAGACGCGGGAAAAGGAGAAGGGAGATGGTGGATGATGAGGGGATGAAAGCAGGATGGGTGACAGAGGAAGAGATGGATGTTTTGAGGAGAAGTTGGGCTGGGAGATGAAGAAGGATGCTGAGGTGAGGAATGAAGTAAAGAAGGATGCTGAGGGGAAGAATGACGCGAGGGCGGAGGCTCGTAAGGGGAATACCAGACATGAGAATAGACACTGTGACGTAGTGGCAGTAGTGCGCAGCGTCACTGGCGCAAGAGCACTGTTTTCCTGAGATCAGGAGTGCATGTTGCCACAGTGATGAGTTCGTCATTTCATTATAATCACACACACGTCCCCCGCTGTCCTCGGGAGGTACTTCGATTAAACTTTTCCAACTCGAGCTCGTCTTGCGTGAAAGTACCTTGGATATGCTTGTTTTGATGAGTTCATTTGAACACTAAACGTGGTTTGGTCAAGTCTGAACTCTCTCTCGAATAACTCAGTGATAGTTTATGTTATTTTCTCTATCTATATCTTATTATTTATTCATTTATTTTTAAAGACGACTTCTTGCTCTTTCTCTCGGATTTTACAAAATAAATTGATAAAAACAATCATGTAAGTTATCAGAGGAGAGCTCTGTAAACACACACATACATGTATATATATGTGTGTGTGTGTGTGTGTGTGTGTGTATGTATGTATGTATATATCCAGTGCACAGACAAATGGATAGATGAATAAATAGATGGTTGGACAAACAAACAAATCCCGTTCACTCATTAGCGGAAAGGATAATGTAATACATTCATTCTTTTATTAATTCATTAATTATCGGAAAAGATTATGTAATACATTTATTCATCTATTAATTCATATATTAGTGTTAGTGGTTAGGGTAGTATATAAAGACGTATAAGTAGATTGCACCGGAAATAATTAATAGGTTCGGTGTCTCTGATAACTTTTAATTCCATTTGGTGCTTAGTAATCGAGGGAGTGTCGGAAACGAAGGAAGAACTAGAGAGGAATAGAAGAGAGCCCCCCTCCCCCCTATCTCCTCCCATCCCCTCCTTTCCCCCTCCCCCTCCCCCCATCCCTACCCCCTCCTTTCCCCCTCCCCCTTCCCCTTCCCCCTCCTTTCCTCCTCCCCCCTCCCCCTCCTTTCCTCCTCCCCCTTCCCCCCCTCCCCCCCCCCTCCCCCTCCTTTCCCCCGCACCGCCGATGCCAGCTTATCGGTCGGTCAGATCGCCGGATCTATAGGCCTATGGTTCGAGATTTATGCTTCCCAGATGATTTACTTTTCAGCGATGCTTATCTCCAGCATTTATCCGTTATTTATGACTTAATTCTTCCTTGTAATTGTCCGTGGCACGGGAAATTATAGACATATGTCTCAAAACATTAGCATATGAGAGTGCCACGCGGGGATTCTCGTACCTGGAGACCGGATAAGGCCCGGTGGGGGTAGGGGGGGGGTGATGGGGTTGGGGGTTGGGGTTGGGGTGGGGGGGTGATGGGGAGTAGGGGGGTTGGAGGTGATGTCTCCTGAAGCTGGTGCTGAAGCCACAGTGGGAATGCTGGCAGGGGCTTTGTTGATGGAGAGGTTTCATTGCATTCACGCACACGTATTAATGATGAGTATGATAGGTTGATGAATCCGTATTAATGTATATCTTTGTTATCTTTATCCATGGGTTAGATGAGTTCTATGGATATCTACCAAGATCATTATTACTACTATTCAATCAAATAAGTTTATTTACAATCATTCGTTCAATTAGTCATTCATATATAAAGTGTATATAAAGGGGAGACGCTACTACTACACGTCCGTGAGTTTCCATCGTCTCACAGAACATGCAAAACACTCCCCTTTTCCTTCAAACTAAGTACAAAAAACAAAGTCATGACTAATTACTGAATACTAAACATATGCGAGCCACCTTTAGCGCTCTCAGGTTGAGGTTAGCAAAGTCCTTCTCGACTGCTGCAGTTAGGTCGCATGACTGTGCATGAAACCGGCTTCCTCTATCACAGTAGCGGATGTAACAACTGGTTGCGTAATTAACTCAGCTGTCGATAACTGATAATTAAATTACCAGTTCTTCTGCGGCCATTACAGATGTTTATGGATTTTTGAGGTGCATGGAAGCATCTGTTAAGTCTTGCAGAGATGAAGGCGCTCCGGTGTGTTTTTGAAACCTCGCTTGTCATTATAATGATGGTGATTAAAGGAAATATTTTCGAGGTCCCTCTCATTATCAAATTTGGAGAGAGTAAAAAAAAAAAAAAAAAAAACAGAACGGAGACGGAAGTAGAGGGAAGGAAAATGAATGAATAAGCATTACATTTTTTTCATGAAAATCAAAAAGCATTTGAAGAATAGTTTGCTTGCAGATCGCCACAAAATCTAATCTTAGTCCACTTCCTTACTGATCTTAACTTACACGGGTAGGCCTATGTTATCAATGGAATTTAGGTTGATCCTAGATTGGCAATTACTGTTAGTGGAAATCATGTTAATGTCCTGTAGATATCAGATCTCTCCCCCCCCCCTCTCTTTTTCTTTCTCCTGTAAGTTAGAATATAAATTTTATTTAATTTAAGCACACACACACATATTACCTCGATTAGCTGCAACGGCCTACAAGGTTCGCTAGAAATGGACTTTGATAGTTTATTAAGCAATATCTTAATTTGGTGTGGATTTTTATTTGTATATGATATATAATTATCTTCCTGCTTGTTGTTTTTATTTGCAATAGACCATGAACAAATTTGGGTCGTCTTGAATTAAGTTGTTGTTTTTTTAGAATGTTTGGACAAACTTAAAATATATCCTTCGAGGTCTGTTGCACAATTGCCATTCACGCCCGAGGTTGCCATCCTTAAATAATTGTCACAATTATTTAAGTTGTCCCGAAATATTTTGATTTTTTGTCGGTTACTCTCTTCTGTAAAAGTGAGTTGCGCTTTAGGTTAAATTTATCAAAAGGGTGGAAATCAAATTCGTATTACTTAAGGTGCAGATACGAAAGATAAACAAATCTCAATGAATTAAAAGATCAATGGGATTCGAGTAAGTACATTTTAAAAGAAAGTTCTGCTCGCTGCGTTTCACTCGAATGGAAACGGTACGAACCACTTTGCTCGAAGCCCCTGATCCAGCTAAACGAAACTGGATCCCCTTAAGTACCTGTCAATATCAGCGACATAATGACATTTATTCTCTTTGAGACGTATAATAACACTGATTAATCAATTAAGTCAATTAAAGACAAAAAAAAAAAAAAATATCTGGTAGGTGTTTACAGCGATATTAATTTTAGCGAGCGAAACCGGCGGTTGTATGGTGACTCCCGTGTGCTCTCGTTGGCAGCCGTAACTCCGCGAGCTCCGGTATCCAAGCTAAATCACTATCATTATACACATTCATGCATGACGCCACGAGAGATGAGGTTGTAGATAGCTTCCAGCTGTCCCACCACTGACTCTATTTACTAGCCACCAGCTGATCAACCATCTGGAAAATGTGTGTGTACAGTTATAACATTTTTTACGCGTGGTTGTCCCATGCTATAACGGCTAATCACATGGGGCGTCCGGGCGGGGCGGTCGCCGTGATATAAAGACGTAAGCGGGCCTTTATCGGCGCGGATTTACACCGGAATATTTTCCTAGCCCTGTTGATCCACCTTGTAATTATTTCTTATCAAGATGGATGATAATTAGATGTCTTATGATGTATAATTACATTCAAACGATTGTTGGAATAAGTCTGACAAAGTACAGAGAAACCGTAACGATGCAGTCTATTTTTTTTTTTTTTTTTTTTATATCTGGTTCTCGTCTCCCCAAGAATTAAATTAAAGAAATACAGGCACGCACAAAAGTCGATAGGGTCATAGCGGAGAATAGTAAAATCTCGAACTCCGAAAGTTAATGCGAGTGACTCTTAATCCAACGACCTCAAAGGTATGTATTATGAAGATAAACACGAGCTACCTCGTCGGGTTGAGGGAAGGTGCGAACGCGGCTCTGACGAATGGGAGTGTTGAACCCAAAACGCAATAAAAATTAGAGTCCGTAAATATATCCAGGAACGGCATACCAGCTGTAGTGGGTACAGCGAGAGTTGTGTGGTGGCAGAATAATAGTAACATGGTATCTTGATGATGATATGCGCTCAGAGGAACGGGGAGAGAGAGAGAGAGAGAGAGAGAGAGAGAGAGAGAGAGAGAGAGAGAGAGAGAGAGAGAGAGAGAGAGAGAGAGAGAGAGAGAGAGAGAGAGAAAGAGAGAGAGAGAGAGAGAGAGAGAGAGAGAGAGAGAGAAAGAGAGAGAGAGAGAGAATATAAATGTGCGAATTTCAGTGGTTTACTGAAAGAGAAAGAGAAAGAGAGTACAGTCATGACAGGTTTTTAAGTTAAGTTAATGAAAAAAGTAAAAAAGTATAAGCAATTTTGAGAAATATATAGAACCATCAGTTATTGTCCCTCATTGTGCATGTTGTTATCTAAAACACATTACCTCCCTTTTCTCCAAGTCATGATAGATAATTACAGACGATATCACAGCCAACCAAACACGCTGCAAAGCATAAATCACGCGGTAGTGCCAGCGAGGTGCAAAAGGCCCGCATGCTGGATTTAAACTTTTGGTTGATCGTTTGCCATTCTCTCGGTCAAGCCATTGTGATTGTTGGTCTTCCCTCTTTCCCTCTGTATACCGTTCCGTGTGGCTTAGATCTCCTAGTGCAAAGGAATCCTTATTAACACTAAGGTCTCTGGTTATCTACGTTGTCGTTTTAGTGCGGTTGGCTTGGTTGAGTTGCCTGCCCAAGTCCACTACGAGACGTCTGTGCAACCCATTAGACCAAGTCACGAGTTGTATTACGTGGTGGCTGATGTTGCAATTATGATTTAGTGAAGTATTACCCCGAAGTGTGATTAACACGTGTTAAGGCAGCTTGCGTAGGAAACATTATGTCTTTTTAATAACTGAAGCTATCATTTTCGCTTGTCATCTTTGTGTCTAATACTCGAGTGACTCCGATCTGTCATCTTCCACCTCGTCCTCAAAGCTTGGGTCTTCTTGAAAGAGGAAAAGCATCATCTTGTCCTCCTCTAATTCCAGCAGCCATTCATCGGTATCCAGATGATGACTTAGAGATTTACGAACCACGCTCACTTATACTTTAGAAAGAATCCCCACCGAATGCAATGCCGTAGATAGATGGGCCGTATCAGCCTCTAGGATCACCTACTCGTCGCTGGTTATAAAGCGGTAGTAGAGTACGCGACTTAATGAGACGGACCTTCGCATAAGTCAGTTGCAGACGAACTCCATGCGGTGTTGCAGCGAAATTGCTCTTCCCTCTCGGTCGAAGTCTCTCGATAACTCTTGTGTGCGGATCCAGCTGTCCCTACTCTTGTTCTGCGGTTCGTAAACTCTACCCCCCCTACCCCTACCTCCTCCTTCCCTCCCTTCCTCCCTCCTCCCTCCTCCTTCCTCCATTCCTCCCTCCCTTCCTTCCTCCCTTCCTCCCTCCCTCCCTCCCTCCCTCCCTCCCTCCCTCCCTCCCTCCCTTCCTCCCTCCTTCCTCCCTCCCTCCCTCCCTCCCTCCCTCCCTCCCTCCCTCCTCCTCCCTCCCTTCCTCCCTCCTCCCTATGCTGGGTATGAACTGACGTAAGACAGAAGGGAAACAGACACACACGGGATGACGATGAGCCTGCAGAAATGCTCGCGTTACGCTGCATTTTCCACGTCCTCCTCCTCCTCCGACGCTTAGAATAATAATCATGGTCGTCGTTTGGAAGCTTGATTTTTTTTTTTTTTTTTGGACCATGAGGCACCTAAGTGGCCGGCCCAAAATATTACGTTGCCGATATCACACTGTAATTTGGCGTTAGAGGTATAATACATTAGAAGTCACAGCAAAATTTAACACTAATGCTGGTAGTTAGCTCGGATGCGGGGCGTCGTGCCTGGCGAGTCTGCTCCTTTTGGATATCCCGAATGGCGGGATAGCCGTAGTTTTTATCCTTTTTTAGCATTTTAGCTTTTGGGAAAACAGTTCGTTGAGCTGGTGATGTCACTTCTTCTTAGTCTGTGTTGCCATGCGATGGGACCAGGCACTTCCAAGGAAAGTTCTCTTCTTTTGTAAATACAAACATTCATATCCCAGACATTCAGAAATTTCATAAGTTAATTCCCTTCCCGCTGTCTACAGTGGAGAGAAGGCTGACAGAATCGAGGCTGACCGTCCATCAGGGATGCCTTGTTCTATGGGCTTCGATTGTGAAGCTGGTCATAATATCATTTAAAACAGCTCTTGTGCTATCAGTTATGAGCGAGACATCGCAGCGAGGGCGAACGTGCCATAGAGGCTTAAATATATGCTAACCCTATCGATGAATTCAACCTTAAGAACATCGAAGGAATGGTTAAATTTCTCAGAGAGCCGAGCGCGTGGGGCTTCCCTTACACGAGGACAGACAAAGTGCACCAAAACGTAAGTAATGTTCTCATGCATGGACGGCGCCTTATTCGGCGCTAATGGTCATATATAACGGCCATTGTCAATTCAGCATAATCAGTGCTTGTAAAGAATCCTGCAGTATAGACATCGTATCTCTACTATAATCATGTTACCACATTTATTTCAAACATTTATCACATTAGTGCTTATTTGCAAGGAATTTGTTGAGCGTGTTGTGGCCGGGATGAAGTTGGCGCTCGGCGGAGCAGAACGTTTAGCAGCACTTTGAGCCGCGAGACCCACGGCGGCTGCGAGGGGCCGTCGAGGATGGCTGAAGGTGTGAACGAATGGGACGTGACGCCGGCGCGGTCGGGCCGTCTGACTTATGGGACGGAGGCCAATGGGGGAGCGATGGGAGGGGGGGGGGAGGGGACGCTCCAGCCGGGTCCGAGGCGATGGAAAAGGAAGGAAGGGGGTCGTGCGCTGCAAGAGAAAAGGTCGGGCAGTCCGAGGGAAGGGGAAGGGGTCGTGCACTAAAATGGAAAAGGGTAGGGGTCGTACATTGCAAGGGAAGATGGGTGGGGGGGGGGTCGTCGCGCAATGCATGTAAATAATAGAGGGTCGTGTACTACGTGTACTACGATGGAAAGAAAAGGGCTCGTGCACTTTAAGGAAAAATTAAGGAGTCTACTGCAATGAATAAGGGAAGGAATCGTCCTCTGCAACTCGCGTACTGCTATAACATACCGGAAATACCAGGTCACAAACACCATTTCATTGTGGAAATAGATTCTGCTTAATGACGGTAGAGCATGACTCAAAGTGCTGAATCTACAGTACTTTATGTGCAAACCTCATTATCATTAATGCCAAGAGTAATTAACTGGTGGCTCTTCCCTGTTTTTGTCATTATAATCTTTCGTCCCCTATCAGTTTTATCCCATACCTCATTTGGCAGCAAGTGTCTAGAACATCAAAATATATGAACGGAAAAGCCTGTGTTGCTTGTTTTCAGAGCTTGATTTCCTTTTGCTTTTCGTTTCGAAGGGGAAGCGGAGGGAGCCTCGCACTATGAGATCGAGACGTGGGGTTAGGGTACTGTATATACACATATATAGATACACACAGGCACACACACACACACACACATATATATTTATATATATATATATATATATATATATATATATATATATATATATATATATATGCATATATATATATATATATATATATATATATATATACATATTGCATATTACAAAATGCAAACATCAAACTTTGATTGAATGTTATTTCTTGTAGGATGAAAGGCAGTTTTTGAAAGTCGAGATACTAGAAGGAATTTCATTAACATAATCCCTTTCTTATATGATATCATAATAATCCTTATTATCATCCATATCAGTATCATGTGTATGCGTGCGTAATTATGTGTGTGTGTATGTATTTGTGTGTGTGTGTGTTTGTGTGTATATGTGTGTGTGTGTGTGTGTGTGTGTGTGTATTTGTATGTGTGTGTGTGTGTGTGTCAGGGCTTGCGATTGCCCCATGTATACCTGAAATTATCTACATATTCAAAAAAACAACAACAACAAAACTTTGATTTCAGTTCAGCAATCAACTTTTTGGCGAAGCCCTAATCAGAAATAATCAACAACCCGACGTATTGCAAGTTATCATTGAAAATCAGCAATAATGTGAATTTGCAAGTATATTGGCCATTGAATTATTCACTGTTTTGTATGCATGTTGTTTTCGTTACCATAAGAAAATCTAAATGATAGAACGTTTATGTATGCACTTACATATACACACATACATACATGCATACATGTATGGAAAGAGAGGCAGATGGGGAGATAGGTACACACACACACACACACACACACACACACACACACACACACACACACACACACATATATATATAAATATATATATATATATGCGTGTGTGTATGTGTGTGTGTTTGTGAGTGTGTGTGTGTGTGTATGAGAATAGAAAATAAACTACATATTGCATATTACAAAATGCAAACATCAAACTTTGATTGAATGTTATTTCTTGTAGGATGAAAGGCAGTTTTTGAAAGTCGAGATACTAGAAGGAATTTCATTAACATAATCCCTTTCTTATATGATATCATAATAATCCTTATTATCATCCATATCAGTATCATGTGTATGCGTGCGTAATTATGTGTCTGTGTATGTATTTGTGTGTGTGTGTGTTTGTGTGTATATGTGTGTGTGTGTGTATGTGTGTGTGTGTGTGTGTGTGTGTGTGTCAGGGCTTGCGATTGCCGCATGTATACCTGAAATTATCTACATATTCAAAAAATCAACAACAACAACAAAACTTTGATTTCAGTTCAGCAATCAACTTTCTGGCGAAGCCCTAATCAGAAATAATCAACAACCCGACGTATTGCAAGTGATCATTGAAAATCAGCAATAATGTGAATTTGCAAGTATATTGGCCATTGAATTATTCACTGTTTTGTATGCATGTTGTTTTCGTTGCCATAAGAAAATCTAAATGATAGAACGTTTATCTATGCACTTACATATACACACATACATACATGCATACATGTATGGAAAGAGAGGCAGATGGGGAGATAGGTACACACACACACACACACACACACACATTTATATAAATACATATATATATATATATATATATATATATATATATATATATATATATATATATTACAGCTGCTTTACAAGGTAGAGAGTTCGGCATGGATATTGTAAGGTATTTCCAATAATTGATCTGATGGTGACATAAGACATAATAAAAAATAAAATGACTTCCCTTCTTGACATACAACTTATACACCTGAAATAGAAAGGTGCCTCCACCACAGTCTAAAAAACAAAACAAGGCCACACAAGGATCCCAATCTCTCCTAATCGGATCTCCTACACCAGCATCCTTCACAAAGATCCTATAGCTTTTCCATCGACGAAACTAACTGTATTGAGGATCTGGCGTACATACTGATCGAGCGGTCGTGGTGCACAGGAATCACTCACTGCCAATCGCCTCGCCACACGAGGGCCGAGGCGCAGGATGCTCCTTCCTTACCAATGTCCTGTGCCCTTCCTTTCGGTCGCCAGTCGCCCAAGGAAGCCGGCTGAAGGAGGCAGGAGTGATGAAGGAGGGCGGAGCGGTGGCTGGGTCGTCTTGATGCAGACCAACGGTTAATGAAGGCGTTTTCTTATCTGTGGTTCATTATCCTTTGTGATCGGGTAGGTAGGTGGGTGGTTTTGACTTAGATTTTTGGGGATGTTTTGCGAAAAGAAGGTGACTGGTGTTGTACTGATGATATTATGTTGAAACTGACTGAAAAAGAGGTCCTATTTGAACAAAGAAGGGTTTGTATGTAGTGTGTGTGTGTTTGTTTATGTTTGTTTGTGTGTGTGTGTGAAATTTAATCTAGAAGGCCAAACCATATATCTAAAAGACACCCACCTTCGTGATTTAATCTGCGCCAAAAATCATATCAAAATCAAAACACACAAGTAATAACTACTAATGTAAATGGAAATAGCAAAATCATTAAACGGAATCGTTTCCTCCTGTTAATGGCTTACAAAATCCGAGGCCCCCGCTAACGTCCAAGGTCTGTACATGTGATGACCACATCGAATTTAAAATCTACTTGCAAGATAATTACGTTTGCTTTGAGAGGATCTCGGATCAGGCAAGACTGATCACCTCTTGGCAAGGAAGGGTCACATGCTGTGCCTAGAGACGTTCAACCAACCCCTGTCCTTTGAACCATCAACCTCCCACGAGTCGTCACCTTCAGCAAGCACAACGGACGGGTCTGCAAACCAGCCTTCGAAGCCCTGCCCGTCAGCTAATTCCGAATCGTCTGCAACTTTGAAGCACTTAGCAGGGAGGGGGATAGGAAGCGCCACGGGTGTCAGCCAGCGAAAAGAGTAAAGGAGAGGGCAGCGTCTTGCATCTTGGGGGCACATGATCAAGCGGCGTCAGCAGGTGAGACATCGACGTGGTCAGTGAGGCAGAGAGACGGACTGACAGCCGGACAAGACGAGCGTCAGACGAGAAGACAGATGGGCTTGCATAATGGCCTCAGCGGAGGTCGGCTGAGCGAGCGAGGCTGGAGAGGCCGGATCGAGGTGGCTCTGACGATGTGCCCGAAGATGATGAAGATATTGAATCTCGGTAATGTTCATGTATGTGGTGTTGCGTTGTGCGCAAGAGCAATCATTCTCATGTCAAATATTGTGAAAATATATAGGGAGGATAATAAGAATGATGAAATGATTGGGTTCTATTGTTGTGATGATGGTCACGTTTGGTGGTGGTTATAATGCAAGAGAAGTGATTAATATTATTATGTTTATATATACAGTATATACAAATACATACATATATGCATGCGTACATACATACAGAAATAAACACACATACGCACACACACAGACACAAACACAAACACAGACACACGCACACACACACGTGTGTGTGTGTGTGTGTGTGCATATGAATATATATATATATATATATACATATATACATATATATATATATATATATATATATACATATATATATGTATATATATACATATATATATATATGTATATATATACATATATATACATATATATGTATATGTATAGATATGTATATATATATATTTATATAAATATGTATGTATGTATGTATGTATGTATGCATAAACTTGAATCAACGTTTAATCTGAAAACGGACTCTAGGGAGATTTTCCCCTGATTTGAAGGCACTTCACTCCCCTCGGTCCCTGACGTTACCGAATGCCA
>BOPN01000349.1:303300-305871 GCA_017312705.2 Penaeus japonicus
ATTGTTGTTATTGGTGGTTCCTCATGTTATTATTGTTGTTATTGGTGGTTCCTTATGTTATTGTTGTTATTGGTGGTTCCTCATGTTATTGTTATTATTGGTGGTTCCTCATGTTATTGTTATTATTGGAGGTTCCTCATATTATTGTTATTATATCATTGGTGGTTCCTCATGTTATTGTTGTTATTGGTGGTTCCTCATGTTATTTCTATCATTATTGGTGGTTCCTCATGTTATTATCATCATTATTGGTGGTTCCTTATGTTATTATCATCATTATTGGTGGTTCCTTATGTTATTATCATCATTATTGGTGGTTCCTTATGTTATTATCATCATTATTGGTGGTTCCTTATGTTATTATCATCATTATTGGTGGTTCCTCATGTTATTGTTATTATCATTATTGGTGTTTCCTTATGTTATTAGTGTAATTGTTATCATTTTCATCATTATTGTTCTTCTTGTTATTGCTATTGTTATTGCTATTATTATTATGATTATTATTATGATTATTATTATGATTATTATTATTATTGTTATTGTTTTTGTTGTATCATACTATTATTATCATCAATATTATTATCATAACCATTATTATCATTACTGATATTTTTATCATTATGATGAGGATAATTATTGTCATTATCATTATTGTCCTATTATTATTATTATTATTATTATTATCATCATCATCATTATCATTATCACCATTATTGTCATTATCATTATCATTACTATTACTATAATCATTAATATTAACATTATCTCGCCCCTTCCCCGTTTTACCTTCCTTGCACCATGTTCATCATTATTATCATCACTATCATTATCTTCATTATTATTATCATTATCAACCATACCATTATCATCATAATCATCATTATGATCATCATCATTTTATCATTATTGCTGTTGTTGTTGTGGTTATTATCATCATTATTATCATTGTTATCACCAATATCATTAGTTTTGTTTTTAAAGATATTATCATTTTTGTGTCAGTAATGTTATCATTATCATTATTAATATTTTTATAATTATATGTATATATCTACACACATGTATATATATTTATTACTAATTTGTTATTATCAGTAACACTCATATTACTAGTAATATTGTCATTATCATTAGTGTCATTATTGCAGTTATTATCATCATGACTATTGTTATTATCATTATAATTATTAGTATCACTGTCATTATTATTATTTTTATCATCATTATTCCTATTATTATCATTATCATTCTCACAATCGTTAGGATTATCAATATTATCATTGTTACTATTGTTATCATTATCCTTATTACCATTTTTATCATATGTTGCAGTATTAAAAATGTGTTGGAATAATAACCAATGAAACGAAATAAAAAGGCAGAGAAAGCTAAAGATAGAAAGAGAGAAAGAAAGAGAAAGAGAAAGAGAGAGAGAGAGAGAGAGAGAGAGAGAGAGAGAGAAAGAGAAAGAGAAAGAGAAAGAGAGAGAGAGAGCGAGAGAGAATGACAGACAGAGAGAGAGACGAAGAAAGAGAGAGAAAGAAACCAAAAGACGGAACCAACCCGAGAGAGAAAGACCGAACCCCCCTCCTGAAACGGGCGAGGGTGAGGCGTGAGAGAGCGAGCGAGCATCAGTCCAGACGGGAGAGAGGAAGCTGGACGGAGGCACCAGCGCGGTCGGCCGGAGCGGAGCGGTGGGCCACGGAGCAGACGGGTCGACGGCAGACAGGACAAAGTGACAGGGAGGTGGAAGGCGGGCGGGGCGGAGACAGGGTGAGAGAGATGGGAGAGAGAGAGAGAGAGAGAGAGAGAGAGAGAGGAGTGAGCAGCGCGGAGTGGCAGGTTCCCGGTATAACTCTGTAGTGTGCAATAATGACCCACTTCCGGTCAGCGGATGCCCGGGGCGAGGGGCGGGGCGGGCGGCCCGGGCGGTGCTTGGCCCCGAGGCGCCCTCCGCTGCGACCTGCAGCATCACTGGGTCTTTTTATCCGATTTATCCAAGGATGTGGTAGTGTGGCGGGACCAGCTGACCTGGCATTATCCACCAGGTAATGCGAAAAGGACAAAAAAAAATGCCTCTGACTGAATTTTGTGATCTGGCATTAGCCGAGAGATGGCGTCGCCCATTTTAAATGCACTTTTAAGAGGTCTCGAGGCTGAAGAGGTGGGAAGGGGTGGGCAAAGGGAAGGGGGGGAGGGGGGGGGGGGGGGAGGGGGGGCAATGCTTTGTCTGGTTGCCATGTCTTTGTTCGCCTCCGCCTCGTCACATCCATGCAAGCTAGCGAGAGTTGCAAGCTGAGAGTTAGTATGCAGGTCGCGGCAATCTTATTGCAAATTGTTGCAATTTCATGAGGATCTCTGGAACTGTTTACTCTCCGGCAGAATAAAAGGTCGCGTAAAGTTTATAAAAAGGAAGTTAATTGGAGGTTGGTTCTTAGCGGGCTGGCGATGGGCGTAGTGCTTCTCCGTTCTTTTTGGAAACCTCAAGACATTCGGGTCCTGATATCCGGCCAAAGACAAGGTAATCACGAGGAGTCGGCTCATTTTTTTTCTCTCTCTCTCTCTCTC
>BOPN01000349.1:343327-348327 GCA_017312705.2 Penaeus japonicus
GTGGCTGTAGTTGGTAGATTATAAGTTGTTTACTCTGGTAGTTTGAGTCCCTCTCAATTAAAATGAAGATCATTATTTCAACGAAGAATTGTAGAACAAACAAAAAGGAAACACAACAGGTAAAGACCGTCATCATTCTAAAAAATATTATTTCGAGGTTCATGAAGAAAACATTAATGATTGTAAATTATTGATGGCATTCCCAGGTTATGCAAGGAATATGAATCCTGAGACAGAATTAGGCAGAAATCTTAACGAAAAGAGAGAACGAAGGAAACAGGTGGTTGAGTAGTTCCCTATTAATGTTTTTTTTGTTTTTTGTTTTTTTAACTAGCAATGTGGGAAATTTTATTTGTCTCTCTCTCTTCTAATTCTTATTCCTCATTTTCTTCGTCTTCGTTATCCTTTTGTTCTTCTTTTTTTTCTTTTTGGTTTATCTTCGTCCTGTCATTCCTCACCACACGCGACATGGCTTTTCCATGTAGTTACCTGGTATATCTCGGTTTATTCTGGTTCTAGTAATGGGTTTTAATTTCTTTTTGTGGTATTTAGATGGAGAGAGAGAGAGAGAGAGAGAGAGAGAGAGAGTGAGAGAGAGAGTGAGTAAATGAGAGCAAGACAGAGAGCGAAAGAGAGAGTGAGAGAGAGAGAGAGAGAGAGAAAGAGAGAGAGAGAGAGAGTGAGTGAATGAGAGCAAGAGAGAGAGCGAAAGAGAGAGTGAGAGTGAGAGAGAGAGAGAGAGTGAGAGTGAGAGTGAGAGCGAGCGAGCGAGAACAAGAGAGAGAAAGAAAGAGAGAGAGAGAGGAAGAGAGAGTTTCATCAACCATGACTTGTGTGTTCATTATTTCGGCTCATTTTTCTTAAAGAACAATAAGTAGCCATCGGATGAATGATCGGTTTACTCGAAACAAATTGAAATCAACATTAAGATGACCAATAGAAATCTTAAATATAATGCATTCACTTCATTGTACCTCTCGAAACAGCTGTCTGTCAATGTAAAGCTAGGATTATGTTATAAGAAGAAATCTAACAGAATGTTCAGCTTTTCACTTAGGCGGGGCCAGTGACCATCAAACGATGCTATTTAGAAAAGCTTAAGTTTCGTAGTAAATATGTATATATATATATATATATATATATATATATATATATATATATATATATATATATATATTTTTTTTTTTTTTTTTTTTTACGAGGTTCACCTTAAATGGAATGATACAACAGTTAAGATGAAAAAAGTGTTTCAAAACAATATAACACATTACAGGTTATTCGCGTGCTGAATTAAAAAAAAAAATCGAGAAAGTGTTTAGCATGTACATCAACAAGCATGTTTTTTACTGAAGTCGTTGAGCATCAGGAGGAAGTCAAGGTCTATTTTATTCCTCTCGATCTAAATAAATGACCACCTAAAAGTCAGGGTATAAAGCAAATAAGAAAGGACATGCAGAGCGAAAAGGTCTAAAACCAGTTTACATTGTGTCCGCCATCAACTCAGAGACAAAAAAAAGAAAGCATTTGCGCTTCTCTAATGTTGACAGAGGGCACTTTTCAGTTATTTTCAGTTACACACACACACACAACCATCAAACAAACAAACAAACACACACAAACAAACAAACACACACACACAAACAAACAAACACACACAAACAAACACACACAAACAAACAAACAAACAAACACATACACACACACACACACACACACACATGTATGCATATATTTGAGTCTGTGTGTATGTGTGTTCACTCGTTAACGCTAGAGACATATACCGACTATCGTTCTTTTTCATCACCAAGCAAGCAATAAGTAGGCCTATTTTCCCTCCCCATTCCTTCAGTCTTCAGAAGAGAGAAAGAAAAAATAGAAAAAAAAAGAAAAGAAGAAAAAAGAAAAGAAAAGAAAATATATATATGTTTATAATTATCATGGTTACTTATTGCTGCTATTATTGTTGTTGTTGTTATCATTATCATCCATTACTATAGTTATTATTATCATTATCATGACCTTTATTTTTATCATTATCATTATCACCATTATCAGTAATAGTATTAGTATTGGTATCATTATACCCATCATGAATATTTTTCTAATTATGTTATTACCATTATCAGTGTTGCTTTCGTTATCACTATTATCCTTGTCATCGTAATTATCGTAACTATTATTACTATTATCTTTATAGTTGTTATTATCATTAGTATTTTATCTTTATCATCATCGCCACATCATTAACATTGTTCTTATCATTATTGCCATTACCATTATTATTATCATCATCATACTGTTATAATCATCACTGATATATATATATATATATATATATATATATATAAATAAATATATATATATATAAATATATATATATATATATATATATATATATATATATACATATTTCCAGAAAATTCAAGAAATGGAGGAAAACCCACAGTAGACACTCCATAAATGCAGTCTCGGCGTCAACGGGTTAAATAAATCAATAAAGAGGGAGTGTGAGAGGGGGGGGGGGAGGGAAGAATGCACTACCGTTCAGTCTACTACTACATTTGATAACAACTACGGATAGAAAAAAATAAAAATCAAAGTTCCAAAAGACACCATTATGTTTCGGTACTTAAAATAATGAACATCTGATCTGACGCATGCGCTATGGTGCCACTATACCATTATGATTTTGCCGCTTGGTTTTACGAGGCTGAAAAACCGTTTTCGGGGGGGGGGGGGGGGGGGGTTCAGGGCAGACAATGGGTTTACTTTTAATGAACGGCGTTTCGAGTAGACTTGGAGGAGTCTTATTTGTATGCAAATTGCAATAATGCGCGACATGGTAGACTTTTCCCTACGAGTTGTGACGTCATTTAGACACAAGATCGCACGTAGGACTTTTGAAAATAAATCATATATATATATATATATATATATATATATATATATATATATATATATAAAAGGCTCATGCATGTAAATTGGCTAAATCAATGCCATGGGATATCAGTCATGCAACGGAGATTAGGATAAAGATGATGGAAAGGAAAGCTTAGTTGCAATAAAACAATATCGTTATATGCAAAAGTAGTTGATTCCAAGATGATTTCAATCATATAGATCAAAATTAATCATGTGGCTCTTCTAAACCTCTCTGACTCTCATGTAAACTTTAGTACTTCAATAAAACTAGTTATATCATGGAAGATGGGTCTGTCCCCTACAGCATGACTTACTCGCATTAAAGCGTACGAGCTCACACCAAAAATAAAAGACTGGTACTTTGCCAGAGTGCAGAGTTAATTTCCGGGTTCAACAGATTAAACGCATTGATTTCCTCTGTCACCATATGTACCATTTGTGTAATGTTTATTTCCATTTTGCGATATCATTAAAGCAGTTTCACTTAGTATGGTTGCAAGGTTCTATTTTGAGCAAAGTGGGAGGGCGAGCTATCCCCCTGACCTCCGAGGGACGGCGCTGTAGGGAGGTCGAGACATCATCCCATGACCTCTGAGGGGCGGCGCTGTAGAGAGGCTGAGGCACCTATTAATACTATGAGAGGTCGATGCCATAGGAAACCGAGGTCAAGGCATCCCCTGACCTCTGGGGGTGGGGGGGGGCGTAGTGTAACCAAGGTAGAGCCTGAGACCTGAGGGGCGGTTCCAGCAAGAGGCCAATACATCCCCTGACCACAAAGGGGCGATGCCATGACGAAATCAAGGTAGCCCCTGAGATCCGAGAGGCGGCCCCGCAGAGAGACCAGTCTTTTAAAAGAGAGATGGGGAGTTACTATTGCCATCGACAGGGAGAAGGTACAGGAAGAAGCCGGTTGGTAGAATGACAAGCATTATAAATATAGTATTCACCAAACCATCCTTTCGAAACATCGCTTTTCAATATTTCTGATTCAGATTCGACTGATCCCCCTTTAATGCAGCGTCGGTGCTGGTATCTTACCGTGAAATCATGTTAACAGCGTTTATGTGCGGCGCAAGATGAAGCTTTCTTTTTACGATCCCTACTACCTCCTTTAATGGATATCATTAAGATAATTGTAGCAATGATAGTGTGAGCAGCGACCACTCAGTGTGCCGCTGGTTTCGGGGAGCGCTTCCATCCAGCCGGTCTCCAGCAGGTTCAGCCTGGATCAGCTCGCTGACTACTCATTCCAGGTTGCTGATCCTGATGGGGCACTGACCCTGATACCCTCAGGTGCGGATTTTGTGAGGCTCTTCATATCCGCAATAATAGTTTCTTCATTTAAAGTCAGAAGAAAAAAAAAATGTTTTATTTACATATCGGCGATTCCATTAGCGTATCTTGCTTTGGTAATCAATGAATATGTTTATTTTCCTCAGAATTGAATCTATCAATCAGGACGCAGCGGCTCCGCAGGGCCATCAGTATGCAGGGAGAGGGAGATGCAGGGCGGAGCTGCCGCCCATCTATTGCCCAAACCTTCCTACTTGCGTTTCAGCGAAGCCTACTCTTGCCTCTTGCCACGCAATCTACCACATCCCAGCGCTACTCCACCTGCTGCTTCCACCACATGGCCAGGAAGGCAGAGCAATTGCACCTCTTTGCACTAGCAATAGGCGCAAGATCGGATGGAAGCAGCGTACGCAGGTAATACGCATGCTTCACTACATCACGCAAATAATCCTTAGTAGTATGAGTTACCCCAAAAATGATATTTTTTCATATCAGCCGCACTTGTGGGATTAAAAATGAATCTGAAAATTTGCAACCAAGTTGACAGAAGGCGCTCTGTGTTTGGACGTCCAGGTATTCCGACGTGTGTGTACACTTTACTTCCATCTTCACGGACGTTGATAATCATCTAAACGATGACATCTTATTGTCCATTTGGAGAGAGAGAGCAAAGCAGGGACACTTGTTTACATGATCGATGTCACCAAAGGTTGCAGTTGCACAGGTAAGCCATTTGGGTTTGCTAGTCTAAGACTCAAGAATATTGCGTTACCGTCCACGCAGTA
>BOPN01000349.1:358327-363327 GCA_017312705.2 Penaeus japonicus
GGGTAAAGATATTATCATATAAAGTACTAGTTCGACTTTTTCCCAACGTGCCCCTTGACAATGCTGTCAGTAATATATGCAAATCTTATAAACGTCGTTTCTCAAATATACATGTGTGTATATATAAATATATATATATATATATATATATATATATATATATATATATATGTATATATATATATATATATATATATATGTATATATATATATATAAATACAGATAAAACAAAATAATATATATATATATATATATATATATATATATATATATATATATATATATATAGAGAGAGAGAGAGAGAGAGAGAGAGAGAGAGAGAGAGAGAGAGAGAGAGAGAGAGAGAGAGAGACATACATACATACATACATTTATGCATACATTCATACATATGTAAATATGTATGTAAAATATATATATATATATATATATATATATATATATATATATATATATATATATATATATATATGTGTATGTGTATGTGTGTGTGTGTGTGCATACAATTTTTTTGTTTCAGTTCCTGCCTCTCGATGACAAAGATAACTGCAGTAATTAATATCCATTAGAGGCTAAAACGCGCGCGATACGAGGCAGGCTGTTCGGCTGTCATGACTGCCACCGGTGACCCACTAGACACCAGGGGTCATTCCAGGTCGGTTTGGGGTCAATGAAAATTAGATCGTGTGAAGACGAAACCGTGTTTATGTTCTCTTTACTTGACTTAATTCGGGAGTACTTAATCGTGTGTGTTTTATGCTTTTTGTTTATGGAAAGAATTTGAGTGAAGATTTGCTAGTTTTAAGGTGGACCTCGGAGAGCTTTTGAGAGATGAGAGATTGTCTTGGAGCCTCCTGTATAACAAGCATCCTAGCGGAACTAATTCAGAGCTGGCTAATTGCCAAATGAATATGCATGGATCCATTCAACATAAACTAATTTCACGTAACTGTATAATCTTATGCAAAGATGATTAAAACATCATTAGCGACTACGTGCACAAACTCATTAGCATGATGGAGTAATTGACATAAGATGATTAATTTACACAATAAGATGATTAATTTATGCGTGCAATAATAATGATTTAAGTTCCCTTGACCTCTGCCCTTAACTAATCGTTCTCCAAACCCCCCCCCCCCCCCGTTCAAGAAGCGAATCATGCGACTGATGCTTGAGGAGGCAGGTCGAGGCAAGGGACTTAAGGTTGTCGTCGGGTCGAGAACAATTAATACCATAAATGAGACAGCTTCGATTCGTATTGAGTGAAGCAGTCGTTTCGAGGCGTCGGGTCACTTAGAGCAGGTTGTGATAGGTTGAAGGTCTGCATGATGGGGGGGGGGGTGAATTGTGCAATGCGTAGCTACGACTTGCAGACTGCGAGGTAGTGGCGACACCCTTCTGAAGTAGTCACTAAACTTCGCCAAAAAAAAAAATAAAAATAAAATAAAAATAAATAGATAAATAAATAAATAAGATAAATAAGAATACCGAATCACTAACGCACTCGAAATCGAACGAAACATTTCTGTGATACTTCGATCTTTAAACTACGATTAAAAGACCTCTTAAATTAATAGTGAATTAAGAAAAAAAAAACATAATTACAACTCTTTTTATCACGGCACCTACTATGCAATTGCGTGGAAAAGCCCTTAAGGAATCACCCCCTCCCCCTCCCCCCTCTCCCCACCACATGCGAGATGGCTGATTGATCAGCGGCTGACAGATCCGTCCTCATCAGTGGCTTTGATTCATCGCATACAGCTTGGCTCATAGGGTGTGTGTGTGTGTGTGTGTGTGTGTGTGTGTATGTAGAGAGAGAGAGAGTGTGTGTGTGTGTGAGTGAGATAGAGAGAGAGGGGTAGGGGTGAATAATAGTTATAATAATTATTTTTATTCAGAGAAAAAAAGTAAATAATTACTTTACACAATCTCTCTCTCTCTCTCTCTCTCTCTCTCTCTCTCTCTCTCTCTCTCTCTCTCTCTCTCTCTCTCTCTCTCTCTCTTTCTATCTATCCCTCTCTTTCTCCTCTCTCTCTCTCTCACCCTGGTCACATAATAAGTTCCAACACCCCCTCCCCCCTCCCTCCTCCCAGCACACCTGCACCGTTACCCCAACATGTTACACCGTGATACATAGTGGCAAAGCTGATAACATGTTGATTGCAAGTTACGAGCTTTAATCATGAGGTTACCGTTACGGGTCTAAAGTGGATTAGATTAAAGGTTGAAATAACTAAGGCGATGGAGTACTGCTCGGCGTCTAGACAAACACGCCGATTGCTCGATGTTGCAACCAATGGCGGTGATGGATCGTAGATTGGCGCGGGGAGGAGCTAATTCCTGATATTTAGGCGGGCTGGACGGCGGGGCGGTGCGGTGCGGAAAGTGCATGGGAGAGACGGTGCTCGTGCGGTGTCTGTGGGTGTGTTGTGTGTGTGTGTGTGTGTGTGTGTTTGTGTGTGTGTTTGTGTGTGTGTGTGTGTGTGTGTGTGTTTGTGTTTGTGTGTGTGTGTGTGTGTGTGTGTGTGTGTGTTTGTGGATAGATAGATTAGATAGAATGATTAGACAGATTAGATAAATAGATAGATAGATAGAAAGATAGATAGATAGATAGATATATGGATAGATAGATAGACAAATAGACAGATAGATAGATATAGATATAGATATATAGAACTACATATAAGCATGTGCTGACCACTAATACACGTAACGTCATCCTGCACACTTGCGTCAAATCACTTCCCAAAAAAAGGCCCCGGTCATGCATAACAATAACAATGTAGATTTCAATCTCAGAGATTCAGTCACACAGGACATCAAGACTTTAGCTTAAGTAATTTTTGAGTATAGTAATTTGAGCGCTAAACTCCACCGCATCCAATGATTATAAGAAATGCGAATGAAAAAGGCACGCTGCTAAAATCCATTAGCGCAAAGAATTAAGAGAAACGAAACCTTGTGAAATAACAAACGGCCAATTGACTTAATGATTGCAGAGTGCGAATTAGCAACGTTCAGTGAACATGCACTTTGGCAATCGAGAGGATGCTTGTGAGATGCACTGCTTTTCTGGGGCTTTGAGACTATGAAACATCATTAAAGTAGATGTGAATAAAGTAAGTTCACTGACTGCATAATCATATAATTGTATGCAATCTACTCCCATTCCGACGATTGCACAAAGATCGCGAGGGGAAGGGGGGGAGGGGAGGAGGGAGGAGGGGGAAAAAACAGGGGGGAAATCTTATTGCAAGATATACGAGTGAAAATTAGGGTACTGAGCTTCATGATAAGCGGTGTCGCTGGCTCACACCCTCGGCGCCGTGAGAGATGGGACAGCACGACAAGCCACCCCCCCCCCTATCCCCTGTCTCCCCTCCCCCTTCTGCCCCCCGAACCCCCCCCCCCCTCTCCTCTCCCGTACGAGCTGGAACATTTCGTCCCTCCGCTCGTGCCACTCGTGCAGGCTTGATGTCACGTGCAGGCTAACATTCTACAGGTGTCACCACAACTTTGTCACTGAGCTTCACGCCCCTCCCCCCCCCATGACCTGCCGTTTGTGAGAGAGAATACCATTTGGATTTTTTATATTAATATCATCAAGAAAAAAGCAAACCATACCCTAAATAAACCACTCCTTAAAAGACGACCCTGATAAACAAACATTAGAATCCAATCATCCATTATTTAAATACAGAAGAAAGTGAATTCAAAGACGATTTATTCCAGTGATACAAAGCGTATACCAAAAGCCGATCAGCTATTATTTAGAAACAGAAGAAAGTGAATTCAAAGACGATTTATTCCAGTGATACAAAGCGTATACCAAAAGCCAAATAACAAATAAAGATGATGCCCCACCAGAAGTGTACAAAGTACTTAGACAAATATGGTTTCGTGTTGTCCCTAAGTGTACATAACTTCAATTAATCAGTGAGACATTCCTGCAGTGGGTGAAGCAACATGACAATCACATTTCTGCATATTAGTAACACAACATTAAATTTACGCTGTGTAATGATTCTGCAATTGCACTGATGAAGTTGAGCGTTAGTGTGATTTACTTCTGTCCAACTTCTACGGTATCTGAACCATGATCTACAACCAGGAAGATGAATAGTAATATTGCAACGAATCGTGGACTTCTGGGAAAATTGGATATGATGATCGTGATATTAATCTCAATCTTTCCTCCTTGTTATTCCATTTCTTATTTCAACTGCATTATAACATTTTTTTTTTTTTATCATTATAATTAGTGAGATATAAATTTGGATTTCGGTAATTCCCAACTTCCCCAAAATAGGGCATCGTCAAAATTTGAAACGCTGATGATTTTTGAAACGAAAGTGAAAAAACTCAGAGGCCGGATTCCAGAAACACTTAGCGATTTCGCAATCCGTGTTTTGGTTGTTAATGACGAGATTTTGCGACCAATCAAAAAAGAACTTGCGACGTCAGATCTGGCGTAACTTCTGTGACTGCTCAACCCGGTTGCGAATTCCTGCAACTGAAATTTTGAAAAACTTAAAAATTACGTTAAAAAAGAGTTACGCTCTTACCGACTCTCTCTCCCTCCCTCTCTCTCTCTCTCTCTCTCTCTCTCTCTCTCTCTCTCTCTCTCTCTCTCTCTGAAAAAAAACAATAAAAAATATATAAAATATAAATCTAAACCAAGATGCAATTTGTAAAAAGTCTTATTACACCGTAGCAATGATAGCAATGTTGTCATAATTGTGATCTCAAATTTCCTCATACTTCAAAGGCTAATCCCTGTCACCTTAATCCTAAAGAAGCAGAGGTAATCAGACATCCCGAAAAATGCAACATTGGGAGTTGCAATGGGCACGATCCAATTTGCTAAGGCACACACACACACACACACACACACACACACACACACACACACACACACACACACACACACACACACACACACGAACACACACACGGACACTTCCTAATAAAAAAGTAAGCATAATATGTGTTA
>BOPN01000349.1:368327-373327 GCA_017312705.2 Penaeus japonicus
TTGTCTCTTTATTCCGTGGAACTAATTCATTCAAGGTTAACCGCTCGCCTTCCCTATGTAAATCACCGATAAATGCAGATTATCAAAATATATGCAACGTGATGCAGTGGGCAGCTGTATGCAAAGGAGGTTAAACAAGGCAAAATGTTCTTACAGACCGGAAATGAATTATTTGCAATCTGCAGGGAATAATGTTGCCACGCCTTGGCTGTTCATCATGACTCTCACATTCTGTGTTATCATGAGTTTCATCATGGACACAATCTTCTTCGGCCTCTGTTCTTGTTTCCAAAAGGTCTGATCTTCATCGCAGCCTGTGATATGAAATCGAGCCTGTCATCTCACTAAGCATATTTATGATTATTTCCTATCAATGGTGTCAATCTACGAGGCTCATCAAACAAACATGAATATCTTAAAGCAAATGAGATTGGCATTGTAATCAAAATAGTGTAGACTGAGCATTTTGGTTGTCGGTGTGTCCTCCTTGACCATTGACTACCACATCGCCTTGACAGTAAGGCTACCACGCTACTAACATTTCTGGTAAGTTGGACTGATATTTCGCTAAGACTATCATGCAACAAACATTACCGCATGATTCCAGTAGTGCATTACGTCATGCTTTTAGTACACTACACAACGAAGGATTCAAGATGTTTTCCTGTTTTTTTTGTTTTTTTTCCCCCTCTACGCTATTTTGTTTTCAACTACACAACCAAAATAACCAAATCATAGTAATCATAGCAGGGACGTCTCCTGACTGACGAAAAAAAATATCTTCCCTGTCTACTTTGTCACGTCACCCATCAATGTCATTGATGCTGATGCCACTATAATCCAGCAACTTCCAGAGGCGATACGAGACGATAAAAAAATAAACAATAACAAAAAAAAAAAAATGTTTCGTCACGGGCTACATACATTAAACGCAACAAATGGGAATTTCATCATTTATGGTCCGTAGTCATTTCACAGACACCGATTTTGTGGCGATCCGACACATGTTGCAATTAATACGTTCATTATAGGATTAGTTGTTAATACTGCTTCGGATGCCCCCGGGAAACGTGTCTTCTTTTCGTGTGATATTACATTTTTCTTTTTTTTCTGGTATCATTCATAGGTGACTCACAGTGTCATATATTTTTTTTTTTTTTGGATCGTCTCATGGTATCGCTCCATATTTGCAATTTCCTTATTCCTCAAGCAAAGATCTTGACCCGGCGGCATGAAGCACGAGCATGAATGAAGCCTAAGGACAGAGATAAGCTTAACCCGCGAACTTCCTCCCACCCACCCGCTCTCCCGCCCATCCGCCCACCCCGCCCATCTGCACCCTCTACGAGCCCGTCTCACCTGCCAGCCAGACCCCGACCGGAGCTTTTGAGATGAGTCATGCAAGCACAGGTGGTTGGTTGGCTGGCTGATTGGCTGTTGACTCCACCTTCCGTGCACACCGCGCTCGCCACTGGGGGGGGGGGGGTGCACGCTCTCGATGCTTTTCTGGCCTCTAAATCTTTCTTTTAAAGTAGACTTATTACGTAGTTTGAAGGTGCGGGATCATTGTGATTCGGGTGGCATGAAGGTTAGCTATTATTCTTGATTTTGATCGATTCTCGACGGCGATAATGAGCGCAATTTGCTCTACGTGTATCGTAGATTAAAATGACTTGCAGTACACTAAGCATACCCACTCCAGGGCATGAATCCGGCCACCTCACCCGGTTGATACTCGCCGGGGGGAGAGTCACTGGGCGGGGATAGGGGGGGGGGATCACAGGGGGGGATTTTTCAACACAGATGTACAGTATCAATTAAAAACCCAAAAAATGAAAATACAGTAAGATACAGCAACACACCCCGAATAATATATACCTTTGTCTTCCCCATTGAGAATTCAAAGGAAAAAGGTATATATGATGAAAGGAAATGTTGAAGAAACGATAAGTTTTTTTTTTTTCTTTTGGGGGAGCCACTGGGCGGGGATAGGGGGGAGGGGAGAGTCACCGGGGGGGGAGAGTCACTGGGCGAGGATAGGGGGGAGGGGGGAGTCACCGGGCGGGGATAAGGGGGGGAGGGGAGGGGAGGGGAGGATGTAGGAGGAAAATATCTCCATGACGATAATTCAGCAGGAGGTAATGAAAGAAAAACAGGTCATTTGAGTTTGATTGTACGATTCTTAAAGTCAGAATTAGCAGGTGATGCCATTATTACACACAGGCATTCGTGTCCATGCTCTACACAAAGCTTCTTCTCTTTTTTTTCTAGAAGGCAAAATAATTTCTGGCACGGGAAGGAAAGCGGGGTAATCAACCAAGTGCCATCGGGTGATTAGGGGGTTCTTTTTGCCTCAATCTGTTAGCTGCGCTTTGGATAAAAAACATAAAATGAATTTTTACATGCTTCTAATATCGGGTCAATTTACTTACGCGATGACCTTGGTGTGAAGGGCAATGCATAGGCTGGGTTGCAAAGGAGATGAATTGCCGTATTAGCTTCTTAATAACTAAAACGCCATCGCTTTAGACCGTAACGAATAGCAAGCCATATTAATACATTCAGGTACACTAAGAGGATAAGTAGTACCAGTAATTATAAGGAATGCTATAAAATGCACGAATACAGTCCGCCATCAGAGAACGCCCCCAAAAAAACTAGGTTTGAAACTAAATTATAGTATGAACGGTCATTAAAAAAAAAAATCCCCTGATGTACCTTATTACAAAAAAAGGAATATGTTAACATCCCAAGCTAGCAAACTCCTTACCCTTGGCAGACAAAAGAAAAAAAAAGAAAAAAAGCAGAATGGTTGCTGGTTTGTGAATGAGCTGCCCCCCCGGCGGTACTACCTGGCGCCTAAAGCTCCACCAACAAGTTCTGTGATAAACTTCCTGTGGAGCAAGACAGCCATTTCCAGTTTTTCTCTCATTATTCGATCATTTCGAAATATCACCCTCGAAACTGTGACATGTGATACTTTTTTCCCACACCTATAAAGGTCCAGGTAATTAGTGTATGTCTCTCGCCGACGCCTTCGAGGGTGTTACAAGCGAAGGAACAATCTTCTCAAGGATGTGCTTTGGCAACCGACACAACGGGTGCGTTTGTATCTGCTCCTCGGCGATTCGTTGGAGGGAGAGAAAAAAAACAACAACATCTAAGTTAAGAATGAGTGCCTGGATGCCCATTCACAAGTGGCGCGGCGTTGTGAACGAAACTGTCGGGTATTTTGCCAGGAGCTTGTCTCAGGCCTGAGGGGTCCCCGCTAGTGTGATGTTATTACCACCTTCGTCTCAGGCAGGTTTTTCTCTTCATTCATGATCGCGAAATGGAAGTTTGTTTGTTTTTTTGTTCCTAACATCGCTTCGGTTAATTTCATAAACTAGCGATATTAATGTTTCTCCCGCTTATATGCAGGATCTTTCTTTTTTTTTTTTGTTTTTCTTTTTTTTTTTTTTTTTGGCGATGGGCGTGTGGCTCCATGGAATTTAAATTTTGAATTTTAAGACAACACTCCATGCTTTGCTATCTATTTATTAGTCATGACCGAGAAAAAAAAAGTAATCATTGGGAACCACACTCAATTTATACCAAAAGATTCTCTTTAAATTACAATGTATATTTAGAAACTCTTGGGTGGGGTGGGATAGGATGGGATGGGATGGGGTGGGGCCTCCATGAATGGAATAGCCTACAGCCGCGCAAAATCTACGTAGGAAGGCAAGACAACAAGATTGGATGCTCTTGTAAGGAACTGGGTGAGGGACAGAGCCACAGGGGAGAGTTTCAGAGTGAAGGGTGAGCCTGTTAGAAGCTGTCCTCTAAGTCATGTGATGTTGAGGCTGCCATGTGCTCAAGGGAATAGGTTCATGAAGAGGCTACAGATAGTGCGTTGACATGCGTGTCCTCTTCTCGCCGAGCGCTGACTCGTGGTGATGTGATTTTCGGATCGTTTTTAAAAGGAAAATAACACTAATATTGTGTCGCTTTTCTGTGCTGAAGCAGAAATCAGATTAATTAAGCTTTCTATTGATGTAGCGAAAGCGGAATACAAAAGTATCAGTATGAATAGGTTTGGTTTCTTAGAATTGCTTACCTATTAGTGTAGTTTATTATCTAATTATCAAAATACCGCCGGTATTTATACCCCGGATGCGATCATTCCAGCATATACATAAGGTAACGGAAACCTAACTGAAATCTTAAAAGGATCCGAGTTTTGCATCAACAGCAACCGAAAACACCAGAGGCGTGCATTCCCGTACCCACAGACAGACAGACAGACAGACAGACAGACAGACAGACATTGTTGCAAGACCAGAACAGAAACACAATTCGCAAACGCATTCCCAAAAGATGAATTACTTCGATCATTGCTTAGAAGTCGAGTATCACTTCTATTTCCGTTAATGCGTGACGTGTTTCCAAGAGCAGAACGAACTGCGCCCGAGGGAAGTATGTTGATTGTTCAACTTGTGCAGATCAAACATACTTGACGTCATTCTTCTGTTTCTTTCTGTGGGTCTTCGCGGGGGCGTGGGGGGCGTAGGGGGGAGCGTGGGGGGGGGAGGGGGCGTAAGGGGGTGAGCCAGCGAAGGAAAACTCTTTCCCAACGGGGGAATAGGAGCTGGTTTATTTACGCGAATGAATGTTTGTTTACCATCTTGGAGATCGGGGAAGCTAGGTTGGAATATGAATTTGCGAAGATTAAGGCCAACGCGCTCAAAGGATATTGGTTGATCAGTGGATCTTTGTTAATTGGGATAAAACCTTTTTAAAAATGGTGATCTTGTGGCAGAAATTATATTTTTGTGTATTAGTGATACTATTAAATTGTACTCTAGACACTTCCAGATAATAGATGCAAACGAACCTAATTTAGTACCATCTATCACAAACAAATTCCCAACAATATTGCAGGAAGTTAAAGAAAGAAAAACTTCCAACATTTGAACTTATTAATAAAATAAGCATTGCAACGTGTTCATTTTCCATAA
>BOPN01000349.1:388327-390827 GCA_017312705.2 Penaeus japonicus
GTCGTGAAAACGCATTGCTCCGCATTCGTTTTATTCACAAAGAAGAGAATACCGTGAATTGAATCAGGTGTCATGCTCACGAAAATGAAACATATTCACATTTAAATCTTAGCCTAGCTCTTCGAAGATCTCAATCACAGGGAGAGCGTAGCTGCTGGCCAGACGGAGGCGCTGGACTCAGGTATGACACGGGCTGCTCTGACGATATCTGAATCCTCATCTTCCATAATGGTGAACTGATGACGTAACTAATGATATTTTAATATATAGGTTTAACGCGGACACGAGCTGTGAGGGATTATCTCCCTTACTGTGCCACCTCTGGTACTGACATTCTCGTAAATACACGCTTGTGTGCGCGCGTCACACACACACAAATGTGTATAGTATGTATACACACACACACAAACACGCACATACACAAGCGCGCACACACACACAAGCACAAACATTATCACGCACAAGATTTTTGTGACATCGGTTATGTATGTTAAACTTGCTTCAAATCCATGTACGTTAAACCTTATAAACATCATTTACACGTGAAACTTACGTTCACATCCCTGCATCCCAACCCTTGAAAAGGCCACTTGAACACCAAACTCCAGTTAAACAATCCACCCACAAGAAAAGACAATCAAACTCTTATCAACAACTCCCCTTTTCATCCATGAAATCCAAAAATTAGTATATCATTCTTAAGCAACACCAAACTCACCATCAAAACATTCCTTTTATTGTTCCACTGTAGATCAACAACATCATAGATACACACAACTAACACACACGGGAATAAACGACAGTCCTGTAAATCTCTCTTTGCAATCTACCGCGTGCAAGAAACATTTTTCAAACAGAGCGAGATTTACGGTGTCGCCTGAGAATGCCATGCCATATTGGGTAGCAACTCCGCTCGTGAGGGTTGCAAATTGCCGGTGTGGCCAGTCGCACCTGTAATCAGCCGCCACTGTATTTATGATTCTAGTTCTGGTTATGGCCGAAGCCACCAGAGTGAAGGTTTCAATTGCTACTTTTACTCGTTCTGACCACGGGATGTTGGTGGTGGTGACCTTTTATCCCCCCCATGTGACCTATGAGCGGCCGAGTTTGCGGTGCTGCTCGGGTCATTTCGTGCATTTCACTATTTGTGTTGCATTTTTTTTTCTTTTTTTTTTCAGCAACGTTGATAAAAAATTACTTATTCTCAAAGCTGATGATATGAAGAGAGAGAAAGAAAGAAAAAATAAATAAAACGAGGGTGAAGGGACAGAGACACAAAGATAATGAAAAATAGAGCAAAAGACAGCATCAAACCTCGCTTTTTGGACACAAGTGAAAAGCTTCTCTCAGATACCCTCAGATACTCTCAGATACTCTCAGATACCCTCAGATCCTCTCAGATACTCAGATACCCTCACATACTCTCAGATACCCTCAGATACCCTCAGATACTCTCGGATACCCTCAGATACTCTCAGATATCCTCAGATACTCTCAGATACTCTCAGATATTCTCAGATACTCTCAGATACTCTCAGATATTCTCAGATACTCTCAGATATTCTCAGATATTCTCAGATACTCTCAGAACCCTCAGATAACCTCAGATATTTTCAGATCCTCTCAGATACCCTCAGATACTCTCAGATACTCTCAGATATTCTCAGATACCCTCAGATACTCTCAGATATTCTCAGATACTCTCAGATACCCTCAGATACTCTCAGATACTCTCAGATACTCTCAGATACTCTCAGATACTCTCAGATACTCTCAGATACTCTCAGATACCCTCAGATACTCTCAGTTACCCTCAGATACTCTCAGATATTCTCAGATACCCTCTGATATTCTCAGATACCCTCAGATACTCTCAGATACTCTCAGATACCCTCAGATATTCTCAGATACCCTCTGATATTCTCAGATACTCTCAGATACTCTCAGATACCCTCAGATACTCTCAGATATTCTCAGATACCCTCAGATATTTTCAGATCCTTTCAGATACCCTCAGATATTCTCAGATACTTTCAGATATTCTCAGATACCCTCAGATCCTCTCAGATCCTCTCAGATACCCTCAGATATTCTCAGATACCCTCAGACATTCTCAGATACTCTCAGATACCCTCAGATACTCTCAGATACCCTCAGATACTCTCAGAAACTCTCGGATACCCTCAGACACTCTCAGATACCCTCAGATACTCTCAGATACCCTCAGATATTCTCAGATATTCTCTGATACCCTCAGATACCTTCAGATACTCTAGGATACCCTCAGATACTCTCAGATACTCTCAGATATTCTCAGATACTCTCAGATACCCTCAGATATTCTCAGATCCTCTCAGATACCCTTAGATACCCTCAGATACTCTCAGATATTCACAGATACTCTCAGATACTCTCAGATACTCTCGGATACCCTCAGATACTCTCAGATACCCCCAGATACTCTCATATACCCTCAGACACTCTCAGATACCCCCAGATA
>BOPN01000349.1:395827-398327 GCA_017312705.2 Penaeus japonicus
ATAGCTGTTGTGGTAAGACCCGTATGTGGATATTTTCACTGGGGCTGAAAAGTACTATCCTAGTTTAGCGGCCGGTGAGCCTCGGGTCTGTAACTAGTAATTACTCGTCATTACTTCCCACCACGACTGTACTACCTACACCCATCACTACACAGCTCTACACATACATACACTGGTACCAAAATACACTGCAGTGGGGAATCTCCGTCGACGTGGATACTGTAAATACTAGACAGAATTACCATCTACTTGATACACTGTGCTTTTAACAAGATTTAAGCCCAAAAATCCTATCACGAAAAAGTATCAAAATCCACAAAAGAATTTAAAACAGTCACTAGTACAGTATACAACATATAACGATGAAATGACTACCACAAATAGCGATAGTCTCAATAGATATCTTCATCTGACTTAGAGATATAGAGTTAGAAAGATGAGCAGAAGCGAAAGACGTCGACGATAGTTACATGACATGACTTGATCTCATCTCGAAGTGAAGCTGAAGTCCCTTAAGACATCACCAGCATCATACTTCAAAATAACCAAGCTACTTTTGTCCGTACATGCACATCCCCGAGCCGGTCGTGTCGGGTAGAGCCTTTTTTGAAAATTATGCCCACCTGAAGTAAAATTCGTACTTAGGTCTAATTAACTAATGCGGCAGAGATTAATGTCAGACGGTCGAGGGTTAAATAGGGTTAACATAGCGTCTGTTCGGCGTGTTCTGGCTTGGCGATCTCGGGTCGGATTCGTATTCGTGATCAAGTGATTTCTTACTGAATATAAGGGATACAGAAGGATAGGTATGGATATGGAATTGTTGGTATTTGTTTATTATTTTCATTTATCGGTTTATTTCGAGGATATATATTTTTTTATATAAGCTCATGATGCCACTCCTTAAGCTTTCTCCTCCTCCCTGCTCCTCCTATTCCTCCTGTTCCTCCTCCTCCTCCTCCTTCTTCTTCTTCTTCTTCTTCTTCTTCTTTTCCTCCTCCTCCTCCTCCTCCTCCTCCTCCTCCTCCGCCTCCTCCTCCTCTCCTCTCCCTTTCTTCTTCTCCTCCTCCTCCTCCTCCTCCTCTCCTCTCCCCTTCTTCTTCTTCTCCTCCTCCTCCTCCTCCTCCTCCTCCTCCTTCTCCTCCTCCTCCTCCTCCTCCTCCTCCTCCTCCTCCTCCTCCTCCCTCCCTCCCTCTCTCTCTCTCTCTTCCCCCTACTTCTTCTCCTCCTCCTCCTCTTCCTCCTCCTCCTCCTCCTCCTCCTCCTCCTCCTCCTCTTCCTCCTCCTCATCCACCTCCCCCTCCTTCTCCTCCACCTCCTCCTCCTCCCCACACCTGATATTTCACTTGCGGATGCTTGTAGGCCTTGAGTCCGGACACTCCTGATTAATCCCCGTAATATTTTCCCCGTTAAAGATCTGAGCATATGTCCTTGACTCTCTACCCACGCCATTATGGGGTCAAGACGCACAGGCGAGCTCGTAAGGCCGATGGTCTTGTTCCCGAGAGTGGCGCGTTCGACCCAAGGCGCGCTCGTGTGGTGCAGCACTGGATGGAGAGGGGGGAGGGGGGGGGGGGGGGGGGCATAATGGTAGTCTGCCTGCGGGTAATAAAATACATCCGCACTTTGGATTTATTTTCGTTGAATAAATCAAAATGTGAGTTTATATCTATCAGTGGGAGAGAAATTATCAAATTATTTACCGCTGCAAGACTCTTTTAAACACCGTGTTTTACAGCTCGTGAGAGAGTGCTGTTCCAAAAAAAAAAAAAAAAAAAAAAAAAAAAAAAAGGAAGAACGATTTAGGAGCTTTGATGTGATTCTACCGTAAATCTTGTACTCTGATCAAATCTTATAAAGTGTGGGTCTCTGCCTCTGCTTCTCTCAGGCGTGCCTCCCAAGCCAGCCTCATCTCAAGATATGAATTTTATCAAGAAACCGTAAGGAAGATTGATTCATCTTGACAGGGCGTTTATTTCTTGCATAATTTATAAGCGATACGCAGCCCTCCGTGTCACAAACCTATATTAAATTTCGACGATATATCACACGATCTCATAGTCTATATCACTTTAATTACATAGCTGGTCACACGAAGATGATTGTGTCCGATAAGCCCGTATTTACAGTGAAAATGTCTATGGTAATTACTAGTGTATGGTCCATATTTTTCAGATTTGTATCGCTTTTTGGAGGATAATGGCAACCCGTTTTCGAAGTCGACTCATTGTTCTTTACCTCGATAGATGAAAACGGGAAGCCAGGAGGCCCAGCGTCACGAATGAAAGGCAAAGAGAGAGAGAGAGAGAGAGAGAGAGAGATTGATTTTGATTTTGCTATGTTTATTCATACTATATACATTGTATGCACATGAATAGGCATAGGAACTATGCCTAAATGATGGGAGAGAGAGAGAAAGAAAGAGAGAGGGAGAGAGAGAGAGAAGAGAGAGAGAGAGAGACAGGAGAGAAAGAGACAGACAGAGACAGAGAGAGAGAAA
>BOPN01000349.1:420827-423327 GCA_017312705.2 Penaeus japonicus
AAACTTGAATATGCACACACACACACACACACACACACACACATACACACACACACACACACACATACACACACACACATACTACATACATACATACTCGTGTGTGTGTGTGTGTGTGTGTGTGTGTGTGTGTGTGTGTGTGTGTGCGTGTGTTTGTGTTTGTGTGTTTGTGTTTGTGTGTGTGTGTGTGGATTTACGATCTATCTGTTTAGTGTTTTGGTTTTGTCTATCATAAAAGAAAACAATGAACAATAGATTTTTCTTCGCGCTGACACAATTGAGCAAATACTCCCCAGGACCAACAAATAATGCTTGTCTTAAAGTGCAGATTAATACACAGTAGCTGGTGCTCCCAGGCTTCTTCTACGGCGCTATCATCAGGGGGACATGTGCTCTGTCCGAATTTAAAGAGACCGTGCAGTATAGTGAGAGAGCTTTGCATCACATTAAGATAAATTTAACATAATATATAACACGGATTAGAAGAGCTATTTGATCTTCAGACCCATAGATGGCAACACCTACTTAAGCAGAGGTCATCCCCCAAAGTTTGTAAACACGGAGAGAGAGTTTATCAAAGGCCGCTTATAGCTGTACGGCTCCGTCTGCTCCTACACAGTTGACGAGCTCAGGACACCCCGAAGGCCGCCGCTAATGCTGCCCAGGCCTTCTTTCCATTGTGGCTTACCAGACTGTCTGATGAAGGCGGTGAACTTATGAACATCGTGGAGCGTGTCTCAGCCCCTCTCCCTCTCCCTCTCCCCCGAGGACCCCTCCTACATGCCCTCCGGCGATACAGCTCCTCAAGGCGTGTCACGTGGCCCTCGGCTGTCAGTGCTGCCAAAGGAAAGGTAATCACGGGTATTGTGAATCCGTTTAGATAGTTAATGTGACTGGGGTTAAGTAATCGCTGGGATTTACAGCTGATATCAGTGCATTATAGATAAGCGGGAGAATGACTCTCGTGTTTATGTAATATTATCTAGCGAATATGATCTGACTTATGGCAAGGACATCATTAAAAATATGTTTTTCCTACCGTTTGATTTATTTTTTTCCTCCTCCTGGGAATGCTTACCTACCAGCTGTTGGAAAAAAAAACTTCCGTGTAATTGCGACAGCTAGATGTCACCGTGATATATGAAATCCTCGACTGGCGAAGACGAAGAAAACAAGACTTGTCAAACACAATACCTAACACGAAACATCAGTGTGAACAGTGTTATGACTCGTCGTTTTCATGTTTCTCCGTCAGCTAAAGCTTTCAAAGACAACTCCCTTCCTAGAATTAGATAATCACTCCATTCCCTTAAAGGACATTGATAAGTCGGCGTTGATCAATGGCAAGTAGACACTACCCCCCCCCCCAAGTAACAAGGAGGCACATAGAAGCCCCCCCTCACCCCCATCAGGAAAGGGTAAAACGGGATCTCCATAACCAAACACAAGGGAACGAACGAGTGAACTTCCCTTCCCGCCCCTGTTTGACGACGCTCTAGTGAATCTATCAGTGTTCCAGCGAGAAAACCCGAAGGAAAACCCGAAGGAACACCCGACGGAACACTCGAAGGAACACCTGAAAGAACACCCGACGGAAACCCGACGGAACACCCGACGGAAACCCCGAAAGAACATCCGACGGAACACCCGACGGAACACCCGAAAGAACACCCGAAGGAAAACCCGACGGAACACCCGACGGAACACCCGACGGAACACAATAAAGCTTCTTCCACGCCGTCGGGAGAGAGCGGTCACCCCGACAGGACGGCCTTTCAGCAGCATCGCCCAGGCATATCGTGTAATGGTCTTTTAATTCTGTCCTCGTCAAATAGACTCACTTATTATGATGACTCGGCGACTCGGCTGGTTGAGCTTCGCTGGGGAGGAGAGGACCTTTTCCTGGAGTTTTCCTTTTTTTTCATTGTTAGGTTTTCCTTTTGTGTTCGTATGTTGATTTATAGATTCATGTGATTTTTTTTAGATATAATTTGTAAATTATTATGTGTTTTTTATATAATTTGTTAATTTATCTTTTTTTCTATCTATTATTACAGTAGGATGAATGACGCTATGTGATAAATGCTGACTTCATGTATGTAATTTATCTATATTGAATGTGCATATCATTAAAGGATCGTAATTTAAAACGCTGCAGTGGGCACTTTACATAAGGTTTATTTGCTTGTTTGCTTGTGTGTTGTGTGTGTGTGTGTGTGTTTGTGTGTGTTTGAGTGTGTGTGTGTGTGTGTTTTTTAATGTGTGTTTCTGAGTGTGTGTGTGTATGTGTTTCTGTCTGTGTGTGCATGTGTGTGTGCGTGTGTATGTTAGGCAATGCCACGCAAAAGATAATTCTCCAGCAAAGATGAACGTTACACGATAAAGGATGTCATTTTCGATAAGATGTAAAGTGTAAAAAAATGAGAAAAATGTTTACTTGCAATAATGGCAGCTGTCGATCAAGGCTTCATGCTTCCTCATGCACCTCCCCCTCATATGT
>BOPN01000349.1:435827-438327 GCA_017312705.2 Penaeus japonicus
AGGGCCCAAAAAGGAAAAAAAAAAGTCGGAAGGGATAAAGACGAATAAAAAAAAGAAAAAAAAAGTGGTCAGTCAAAACTCATTCCATATGATTTCGTCAATGGTTTATGCAGTGTATTTATTGTTCACGTGTTTGTCGATTGCTGGTCCCTCGTAATGGCGAAGGAGACGATGGTGGCGCTGCTCCTGGTCCTGTTAGTCTCATTATGGCACCTTTAATGGCGGTGTTGTACCGTCGTAAGCGTGGCTGCGGTTGTGGTTGTGGTGCGAAGCCCTCTGGTGGGTGTGCTGAGGGCGTCGGATCCGGGCAGAGGCGTGGGCGTGGGCGGCCGGAGGTGAAATGACAGGTTGCGACGGCCGCGCGCTGGGCCTCGGCACATGGTCTCTGGTTTATGGAGTATCTTCCCTCTTAAGGCAGATTTTGTGTCCCAATTATGACAGATTTTATGACTTTTGATTCCTATTAGGATCATTATGATTATTTCGCTCTGGGTAACGGCAGGCTAAATTACCAAGGAGAGTTATTTAGATGTGTTTACCGTGATAATAGTCCGGTTTATGCCTTTTTTAAGTAATTAAAGACGGAGAAGTAGGGATGCCCGAGGCCTTTCGTTAGTGGAGCTTTTTTTTTTGCAAGTGGTGTTAGCAGGGAAACGGGGGTGGGGGGGGAGGAGGGGCCAGGGAGGAGGACAGGAGCCAAAGGATCCCTGGCGCGGCAAAGATGCGGGGATAACTTTCAAAATAACCCCCCTCCCCCCCAAAAAAAGGGGGTTGGGCACAATCCTGTAGCTCAAAGTATCGTCGAATTCTTGGACGTTCCTATGACTTACTGCATCCTCGGTTGACGCCTATCTTTTCTTATGATAAGCAAGTTTGGGACAAGGAATTCCCGATCGACTCCACGCCTCCCCAAAAAACACATGACAAATTTAATAAAACACCGCCACAGTGTTTTATTATATCTGTTATGTGCACGTTACTGTGTTTGTGTTTTTTGTGATACATGACAAATTATTTTCCAAATGAAAAGCATTGTTTCCATATCGACCCAGTTTCTGCGATCTGGTGTAGTAAAACGCATGATGTCACAATTTCCTAAATGAATTCATATCATCAAAGTTTATAAACAATGATAAAGATGTTGAATGAGATTAAAGAGAAGTAATGCAAACTTGATTAAGGCTCGCAACAAGACAAAGGAGATTTCCGTCATGCATTTTATCTAAAGAGAATATTGGAGTTTATTCTTCACTTAGAAGACTAAGTCAGTAATAATCATTAACAAAATCTCTGATATGAAAGCATTAACATGCATGGAAAGTCGTATCTGTCCCTTTTATCGACGCAAACCTTAATTATAGTCTATTCGATGCAAATGGTAATGACCTGTTTTATTCTTGTTCGTTACCTTGTTACTTTGAATACACTGACATTGTTATATATATATTTTTTTCTTTAGATAATAGAGGAAGAAGTATTATAAAAGACGAGTATATATATATATATATATGTGATATAACCTCATCAATATAAATACGTCTATTTTAGATTTTTTTTTACCGGAGCTTGGAACGAAAATGCTAGTAGCCACCGCATAAATCGGCCTGCCATTCAGAGCACCAAAGAACCAATCAAAATTCTTGAAAACTGTCTTAGAAGGCGGAGCGGCGACAAAAACTACACCCTTTGGTCCTCGGGGCGATGGGACACATCTCCCACTGAGTCGATTTTCTCCAGCTAGTGATAGGATTTTCGACCATCCAGACACCTGTTCCGTAGGCTGGTATTCGCCAATCCTCCCGCATAAAGAAAGTCATGACACATCATTTTCTGTCCTTTGGTGCTCGAGATCCTTATCAGCTCCGTAATCTTATCTTGATATCGAAAAACTGTACCAGAGAAAGGACGGTGATGAAGAAAGGTAGATGGAACCCGGGATGATTAATGTAAACAAATGAATCATGAATAACGACGGTGTGTGGCACAAGGCGGGGATGCGACGCCCCGCTTGGAAACCACATCGCGGTCGAGCTGTTGGGGTTGAAGTCTCTGCGTCCCTCTCTCTCTGTTTATCTGTCTCTCTCTCTCTCCCTCTCTCTCTCTCTCTCTCTCTCTCTCTCCCTATCTATCTATATCTCTCTCTCCCTCTCTTTCTCTATCTATCTCTCTCTCTCTCTCTCTCTCTCTCTCTCTCTCTCTCTCTCTCTCTCTCTCTCTCTCTCTCTCTCTCTCTCTCTCTCTCTCTCTCTCACTCTCTCTCTCTCTCCCCTCTCCATCTCTCTATCTACCTATCTATCTCTCTCTCTCTCTCTCTCTCTCTCTCTCTCTCTCTCTCTCTCTCTCTCTCTCTCTCTCTCTCTCTCTCTCTCTCTCTCTCTCTCTCTCTCTCTCTCTCTCACACATACATTCTGAACTATGATGCAAATCAGATAAACATTTTTCTTAGAATGACAAGTACGGGTTATTTAAGTAACGGTATGGTAAGAATTCATTTGCTACC
>BOPN01000349.1:443327-450827 GCA_017312705.2 Penaeus japonicus
TAGTAGGCGAGGAGGGTACTGAAGCGGAGTTATAAATCTGCCTCTTGCCCTGACCACTGGCAGGATGTGCAATTAGGGCGAAAATCATGATAAACGACGCTAATCACGAGTCTTAAACAATAACTGCACTTTAATCACACACTTACCTGGAATGATTAAAGGGAACAGCATGAGTTCAACCGCATAATTTGGTTGTCAATATATAGTAAACATTTTGTGGCGGCAGCATGTGGTCATCTGGCCCCGAAGGCGCGGCCAAATTACACAATGCGAGGGTAGACGAATACGAAAATTACACCTAGAATCTTGTTATTATATGGGACCTTAATGAAGCCACGCACTGAAACTTCATGGAAGTTGCTACTGTTGATCCGGACTCACGCCCACCTCCGGCCACACCACGGCTGTTCTTGAGACGATGCCAGATACGTTATTCAGTTTCATATATGACAGAAATATATTCAAGGTATTAACCCTTTCAATGACTGTTTTATAGGTAGATAAGAACTCGCATGTCCATAAGGCGCGTGAGACCAGATAAGCCTATTGGTGTAGGATTGTCATAAACAGGGAAAAAAGGACACAAGAAAGGACTCTCTCTCAGGCTCCCTTCCTTCAGCCTGGTGTCACCGCCTCTGTGAAGAACACAGCCTTTTCTTTAGACGGATTTGATTTAGATTTGCGAAAACGTAACTTATTCGGCACTTTGCAGGTCGGGAAGCTGCTTGCATTTATCTTCTAGGATATCGTAAATCTTTACGCTGATTGTATTTATTTTCTCTGTATGAATGAGAGTAATTGTATTCACCTTTGACTAAATTGCAATGTGTTCTTGAGTGATTATACTGCAGCTTCTGGATGATTGCAATGAATTTGCGAGTCGATTCTGTAATTAGTCTCAAAGGTGATTGCATTTGTTTCGGATCTAAGCGCATATTCTGTTTCGATATGTGCCTTTGATAACAGAATGCAGACCTACCCTCCTCACAATAAAAATGTGTCATGATGCTAAATACTCTGTGTTTACTGGCCGTCTGCGAGACATAAAGAACCCCGACGTCGCATGGGAACTCGTGGAGCGTCCGACATCAGGCTGTGATGCCAGTAATCATTATAACTAGTCCTCTGACTGCGGTCTATTAACAGAGCGAATTTGCGAGAACGGACTGCAGCTGACTATACTTAACGATACTTACAGCCGCAGTTTATGCAGACGTAGGCCATACTACGAGATGCAAAATAGGGATATTTGTGTTTCAAGAGCATGGCCTATAGTAGATTCTAGTTTGTATATAGAGGTCACTTTGTTGTCCCAGCGCGGACGAGGGTGATTCTCATAGTAATGTATTAAATAGAAATTCAGACCTAAAATTGGAACATAGATAGAAGACCTAGATTCAGTCAGTGCTGGTCATGCACTATCCTAGGAGCCATGCAAGTTCTGCATGGCAAATCGCGCGACGCTTACAGTCTTCATAAGGCTCTCATTAATACTCATCCTATACCTAATATCGATATCAGTGATATGGCAACAATCACTTTTTTTCTAAATTATGTTCATATTGTTATTATCATTATTATTACCCATGTCATCATTTTAATTTTCTTTTCTACAACCTTACCTCCTTAGTTGAACCAAAACAGGAAATCTAAGACAGCATCCTGACGTCGGTAATATTATCCTGACAGTATAATACAATGTTTATCTTGCTTTATACTACAACTTGGATGAGTTGTTAGTCCAAGATAATTTCTGTTTACCTTGACAAATTCTGCCTCTTCCCTTAGGGATATTGTGCCTACAACCCCCTCCAGATTCACTATGAACCCTGATAACTCTTTTTTGTGTATTCGTAGTAAAAAGGTTAAGCATAATACCTTCCAGACGGTCCTAAAAACAATATTATTCCAAAGGGTCTCAGGGGTCACACTTTCAAAAGTTTTGGGTCTTACTGTTCCTCTGTCAGTTGGCCAAATATTACCTGTCGCATTTATTCGCTTTTGCAATATCCTGGGTTGTATTTTTTTTTTTTTCAGATATTGTGAATATTACAGGTTTTTCTCTATCTCTATAACTCACACCCTCTCTAACTCTTTCTTTCTCTCTCTCTCTCTCTATCTATCTATGTATCTGACTCTCTTTTTGTACGTCTCTCTCTCTTTTTCTTTTTCTATGCCTCTCTATCTCTCTCTCTTTCTCTCTTTGTTTGCCTGCTTGTCTATCTCCTCTTTCCATCATTTTCGTTTTATCTACCTGTCTATCTCTTACTCTTTATATGTCTCTCTGCCTCCCTATCTCTTGTTCTTTTTCTTTCTGCCTCTCTCTCCCTTTATTTTGTCCGCCCCACCTCTCTCTATCTCTTTTCCTCTATCTATCACTATCTGACCTCTATTTATATGCCCTTCTGTCTCTCTCTCTCTATTCCTGTATCTAATTGTCTATCAGTATCTGACTCTCTCTATATATACCCTTCTGTCTCTCTATCTCTTACTCTCTCTCTCTCTTCCTCTATCTAATTGTCTCAGTATCTGACTCTCTATATATATGTCCTTCTGTCTCTCTCTGTCTCTTACTCTCTCTCTCTCTCTCATTCATTATCATTATCTTTATTATCATTATCATTATCATTATTATTATTAGAATTATTATTATCGCAAGCATACACGCGCGCGCGCGCACACACACACACACATACACACACACACACACACACACACACACACACACACTCACACACACACACACACACACACACACACACACACACACACACACACACAAACTCAACCAAAAAAGCAACCAAACGTAGACACAACAAGAACAACAACACAAGAATACACGCACAGCACCAACCATTTCACAGATATGAAAATAAATCATATTTTTCTTCTAATATTACTTTTTTGTTTCCTTTTACAACTCATATTAGCCATGGCGCAAAGTGCACAGTTGCGTCATCACGTAGACTTTTTCACTGAATCTCAAACAAAAAGCCAAGTAACTTATTACTTTTATATTTCACAATCGAAGAATTTATCTGATAAATCTATATATGAATTCATTACTTCTGAATTTATTGGTGTGAATGTCTTACCTCTGCTAGAAGTATCGGAAGTAAGTAAGTACAGGAGATGATGTACTTGTGTTGCAACCTTCATCTGCAACTCAGAAAGGGCGAATTTTTCATCGAATCCTTCTCCATTAACAGCCGTACCCAACTAGGACTCAACCGAGAGAGAATACGTTTATCCTAATTCAACATCAAACCATGTCCCAATTTCACCCAATCTGTAAACTTTCAATTACACACTCGGGTGGCTTTTTCCTGCATATTCTTCCTTGGGGAGTGTAATTAAGCGAGATTTAGCTGAGCGCGGGGGCCGATCGGTCATTTTAGAGGTGTAATCAAATGACTCCTGCCAGGCGCAATTGACGAGTTCGGACCACATGGCGCGACGGCGACCTCTGCTCCGGGATGGGATGCTTGTGCGTCGCTCGAGCGTCCGTGTAATGCGGGATCTTGTGGTCTGTATACATACATCAGGGTTAATGGCGAAATGTATTACAGGATGGTTGTCGTGCCTGTGTGTGTGTGTGTGTGTGTGTGTGTGTGTGTGTGTGTGTGTGTGTGTGTGTGTGTGTGTGTGTGTGTGTGTGTGTGTGTGTGTGTTTATCTTAACATGCCATTATCACTATCACATACTCTTGAGGGACATCATAGTCTGGATTTGATATATGGAAAATAGAGTTTCAACACCAGTCTATACTGATTGTGTTTACACACTTCCTGCATAACATAATTGTGTTTCTGTGTCATATAACTCTTCATCTATAGTTTTGTTTCCTTCCGTCTCTGCCCGTCTTAGTTTATATTCATAAGTTCTCTTAGCCGAAGTCATGTGGCGGGAGACCGAACGCGTGCGCGGAACAACTTACTGCAGACAGCCTATGCATACTAATGAAATAAAATAATCGAGTTAGAAGCCGCGGAATACATTTAGAAGACAGTGACACAGGGAAATACTTTACAGGGCTTCTTGATTATACTCCGAGCATCGCCACGGTGATTTGGGATTCCCGTGGAATGCCATCCATGTTGTCTCGGTGGCAGCTTTCCCGCGTGATGATGGACAGCCGCGAGACCGACCGACCGACCGACCAACTCATTCTGACTCGGATGCTGTTTGGACTTCGGACGCGTTAATAATGTGCTGCGGTTCGGACTTCTCGCCGTGACTCCAGAGATTCGTTTGGTCGGGACATGTTTCGAGGCTTCGAGGCTTTTTGGGGGTAAACAAAAAGCGTACTATAAATGTCTCTAAAACTATTTCGATGAATGGAATATATACGCGCTTGATAAATTATTATCACAATTAACTATACATTTAGTGCATATTCATTTAAGCTTTTATTAGTGATGTAACATGTTACAGACTCAGTCATGAGCATTAACCTGCTCCCGGTTATAGAAAGAAAAACATGTTAACATGGTACGAACAAGTGCAAGTAGGCGTTAGAGTGGGTGTTCGTGTCTACTTAAGCATTGGCAACTGACCATGCTTTGGATTTGCCTCTTTTTCTTTCTATATATATTTTTTTTTGTTCTGTTTTGTTTTATGTTTCTGCCATTACAAACTCTGACTTTGGGACTGTTAGAAGTACGTGTAGATTTCGTTAGCCAATGAGCAATCAATTGACGGAACAAAAACATCATTTCAATACTAACGGTATGCTATTATGAAAGTCATTCAGTGCCTGGCTATTCAAAACTCGACTGGGCACTAGTTGTCATGCATGCAGCAAGCGTGCAACAACAATGCCTGTAATTAGTAGTAAAATCTCAGATGTACTTTGAGTATTTTTTTTTTTTTTTTTTTTTTTTTTGTGATTTAAGTTTGGTTCTGGCATTACGTTAACAGGGCATTCTTCGTTCTGCCATCTAAGCACTCTGACTTGTAATGGGTAATGTTAATTTCTCGTTTCATGCACAAAGGTTCACTTTTTGATTAGATAGTTTCGACGAATCAGTTACTTTCGATAAATTGATTGCGTTTCTTATGAAAAAAAAAATGTTAAGACTTTGTTTTTGTTTGTATGTCTGTGAATCCTTCCAGTGAAGAGGGGATAACTTGGCCAATCATAACAGTGTTGACTTCAAAAGATATCTTGCCAATTACCTCATCTAGTTCATATATCTGGTATGTTCTAGAAGATCCATCGATAGCTTTTGATTTGAAGGAGAATCACCCGTATATAAAACCATCCAGGAAGTTTGACTCGCGATGCTTCTAAGTAATCAGAAGTAATCCCCGTCCATTTTGTCTTTTTTTACGGAATTCAGTCCAGCAAAACCGCGAAGTACGACCTGATAAAAAGCCAAAGGACCATGATGCCGAGTACGTAATTATAGCCTTTTGAAATAACGTTTTTCATGAAGGTCTCCCCTCGACGTACTCATTCACTCTCGGGTTCAAAGATTCAGCTGAAGGGAAAGGGTGAATCGAGCACATTATAGGCCATGCTTAGAGCGAACAACCAGATGGATGTATCCTATAATCGTCCAAAAGTCAACGATAATGATAATTATATGATCAAAGCATTTTAGAAAAGTCTCGGCACTCAAAACATCCTAACTCTAGAAACTCTGGGAGTGAAGATTACAAGTAATGCTTGTAAAGTTTTCTAGAACTTTTGGCATATTTATATCAAGGGGCATAAGGTACTCGATACAGAGAGAAAGTGAAAGCATTTTGTAATCCTCGGGTCCGGTTACATAATGTTGAAAATACAATGATATAAGAATCCTAAATTCAACTTGCTCTATGCTGTCGATCCCCCCAAAAAATGTTTTGTTATCCTGTGTATAAAGTGTTAAAAACACTGACCTATACCATAAATTGTGCATATAAGACACACACGCAATTTTTATAGCCACGCTTGAAAGTGTTAAGTTCGATTAATATAGCGATGATTGCAAAAAATCGGAGTACGATTAACTTTTTTATGCATACATACTAGCATGTGTTTATGGTAGTAAGCGTGATTTTATTTTCCTATTTTTTACAGAACGTAGAGATTTCAAACGGTAAGATGACTCCTATGATACCAAATCCTATAAATTACAGAATAAACTTTTAAAAAACATTCTTTACATTCGTTTACTTTTCTACGACATATTTCTAAGCACAGTTCTTTTAAACGTTCCCGAGACCTAATTACCATACCTCATTATCAATTGTAGATTTATTGTGACCTTCACCTATACTTTCTTCATAGGATCTCGTAATAACAGTGTCTGATAATTATAGAACACTGAGCCTCCCAATGTTGTAAAGAGTTTAAACATATTTTTTTGCAGCATATTTTCTCAAAACTATTAATAACCGAAAACAATTATATTCTACTTAGAAACTACCCTTAATAACACATACTGCTAGAAGATACGTTCGCCCTTTTAGAACTAACAACCGCAGAGGAGTTCGTAACTACTGTTCTTTGTCTTTATCACGCAATGCCATCGAAACCAGTACATTCACTTACGTGTTCCACTGTTCCATCGCATTCTTCTGTATCACCCACAAGTATCATAATTTCCGGTGACGCTCCGGAGCCGTAACAGGTCGTCTGGGGGGGGAAACAGTTGTATGTACGTACGTGGCGTGGCAGTAAGGGCGATTTTGTGACCATGATGGAAAAAATGTTTACAGATCTCTGGGCTGATCGGAAAGGCTTGCGTGACTGCAGCCTGTACAGTCTGGGTCGTTTGTGTTTCTTCTTGCTTGCTGTGCGCTAGATGATGTGTTACTGCATTATGTATTGCTCGGCACTTTTTAAAAATTATTGCACTTGGTAACGTTGATATTTTGTTTGTAATAGTTATACACAAACACATATGTGTGTGTGTGTATGTGTATGTGTGTGTGTGTGCGCGCGCGCGCGTGTTTGTTTACACTTGCTTTTCCATTTTGAATGTCCGGTTTTGCATTTAAGTTTTCATGTTTGTACACTGATAGTTATTAATACTTTGTCAAAGATTCATAAGTCGTAGAGTGCTCTTAATATCAACTGCTCCAAATCAGTAAAACTATTCCATGCGAAAGTTTGCTTAAACTTTTACTGTTTGCAGTTTGAATCATTACTTTCTGACTATGCTGGCAATCAATGTAATACACCCCCCCCCTCCACCCCCTCAATTAGTAGAACAAGTGCTTCCAAAGTTATGCCGCTGGTAAGTAGTGCCGGGCCGTGAATGATGGAGACAAGCGAACAGGTAATTCCCCAAAATTACACTGATAGAACAAGCGCTGATGGACGCGACAGCAGCCCCCCATTACCTCGTGGACATCGGTTGCTCCAGGGACAACATTCCAGTATAAACAAGTAAATATGAATTAGATGACAAGTAAAGTTCGACCAACTGCACCCCGCAGAAGACATGGGGGAAGGGGGATAGGGGTGGGGGGAGGGAGGGGGGCAAAGAAAGGAAGTGGTAAAAAATA
>BOPN01000349.1:455827-458327 GCA_017312705.2 Penaeus japonicus
GTGTTTGTGTGTGTGTGTGTGTGTGTGTGTGTGTGTGTGAGCAACATCCCACATGGTGGAAGTCATGATCGGCGTCAAGCTTAGGATCTATGAATCCTTAGTTTAATACCTCAGACATCTTCAGAATAAGCATGAACGGTACATCACTTTTTTATGACACTAGGTAGCGTTGGAGACACCAGCGAGGTCAGCGGAACCCTTTATAAACATCATAAAAAAAAGGCTATTTCATCATAACACGAAGAAATTAGTCTAAGACATAAGATTTAGAGAGTCAAAGACTTGGTTTAGGGTGGATGGTTGCCTCCCCAGAGGGGTGCGAGAGGGTTCTGGAAAATTTCGCTCAATTTCATTTTTTTTTTTTTTTCCAGCACGTATCATGTTGAACAGAAGCTCCTTCTGTTCCGTGCTCCGTGTGTTGTGAAATGAAATGTGCGTGTGTGTATTTATATATATATATATATATATATATATATATATATATATATATATATATATATATATATGTATATGTATACATATATAGACATTCATTTATTCATCTGTTTATTTATATATGTATGTATATACGTATGTAAGTATATATACATACACCCAATCTACTTGTTATTTCTCCCTTTTATTTCTTGCAGTTCTATCTACCACATACACATCCTGTCACATGCATGTATACAAACTACCACCAGCTGTTGTTCAATCACAGACGCCCCTTTCCCAATCTGCCAAACAACATAACTCAGAATCCGAGATTGTTATTTTCACAACGTTATCGTCTAACACCTTCTGGAGATCATGGGGGGGGGAGCAGCATCTCCTCCCTGCGGCAGCGAGATGGCAGTTCCCACCTGTCATAAAGACTATATATGTAGCTGTAATAAGTTTACTTTAATAAGATTACTTCAAAAGGTGTTCCTTTACCCCGAAGCTCATCATCTACTGTTCACCCTTGTAAGGATCCACCTCTGGGGTGTGATAGGTGGGTTGATAGATAGATAGATAGATAGATAGGCAGTTAGAAAGATACAAACATATATATATATATATATATATATATATATATATATATATATATATATGAATGTATATATATATATATATATATATATATATATATATATAATATATATATGTAAATTAGATCGATAGATAGGGGCCCTCACACCCTCCTTGCAATGCGAGTCCCGCAAGCCTCTGCCGGCGTGGCGTTGGTGACGGACGCGATGCAACTCGAGATCCGAGGTTGCACTTACGGCTTGCAGTGAGGCTCTCCGGTCAGCTCTTGCCTTCATTACCGTCAGGCAGGCAGGCAGTCTGCATCGGCGCATTACGATTCAAACACGTCCTGATCATACCTAATTAAACTCAACCTCTAAATTAGAGATTGTGCGTTGAGAGTCTATAAAAAAAGACGTTTTAGTCTCAACAAATAAAGTGAAATTCCCGACCCATCCAAACATCGTTAAGATGGCCGCGATAACGACAGGGGACATCGAGTCGACTTTATCACGGGTCCGCCGGATTAAGTCGCCATTTTCAGAAAACACGGAAGGCATGTCTATTTAATGAATAATAAAACCTTTTGATACGCCCAGAGCAAGGGAAACTGATGTAAGACGAAGGTTTTATAGGCCCATACATAAGGTCATTCGATTTTTAATTGTTCCAGCGAGATGCTTATCGCGGCGGAAAAGTGTCTCGAACCTCGATCCAGATGCATTGCGAAACCTGAACGAGATCCGGGCCAAGAGATGGCGTCATTAAATTACGAGGCTGAAGCTGATACGCCAAAAGGATACATACCCAAGGGCACACACACACACACACAAGGACCTGGATTCCTGAGGGACTCCCGCTGGCGTTGATGGCAGGGCGCCGCTACCGTCTTCGGGGTTTTAGATAACATCGGATTTTTCTGGCGATTTTGATCTCTCTCTCTCTCTCTCTATCTATCTCTCTCTCTCGGTGACCTGTTGGGCTTCGGCGTTAAGTATGTATAGGCGACCTCTCATGACCTCACATCCACTTTCCCTTGGGGACTATAAAGTTATTAAAAGGGGGAAAAGAGGAATGAGAGAATGGCGAATTAGAGAGGGAGGGAGAGAGAGAAAGAAAGAGAAAAAAGGAGAGACACAAAGAAAGAGAGAGAGAGATAAACAAAAAGAAAGAGAAAGAGGTCAACATTGTCATCCCCAGCAACGTAAAGTCATCAATTCCTCAATTCCACATAAACACACAGTTGCATTAATAAACGGCTTAAATCTCGCGCTACATTTTTTTTCATCCTTAGACACCTATTGACCACCGCCTATCAAGTTTGTTGTTGTCAATCCGATCAACAGTAATTCAACCTCCGAGGGAACAGCTGAAAATCGCCGAGCCGTTGGTTCTTTTCTCGTACATTGAAGAATTGTTGGTACTAGGAATTCTTTGACGTGTGTATTGTGATTGGCTATTTGCATAAAGGAACGCAATGTTGAAAAGGAAAAATTTGTTTGTTTGG
>BOPN01000349.1:485827-488327 GCA_017312705.2 Penaeus japonicus
TATATATATATATACATATATACACATATATATATATATATATATATATATATACATATATATATATATATATATATATATATATATATATATATATATATATATATATGTATACACATAAATGTGTATATATGTACCTATATATATATATATAATTACAGTGATAGAAAGATATGTAGATATAGAAGTTATACATGTATGTGTAAATGGATGAGCAGTCGTGAAGCCTCTCCATCGGACCATTCACCTCACCTGTCTAACCCCCCCCCCCCCCCCCCCATCCCTCCCCCTTCTCCTCCCCAGCACGTGGCGTCGTCACCTCGCCACGTGTCGCGGTAGATAAGCATCGGGACGAGCCAAGCGCCGCGGCACACACACGACTCGAACCGGATCTCCCAGCGTAACACCAGTGGAGGGAGGGAGGGCTAGAGGGGAGGGGAGGGAGGGAGAGGGAGGCAGGGAGGAGGAGGAGAGAGAGACAGAGAGAATGAGAGAGAGAAAGAGAGGGAGGGAGGGAGGGAGGGAGGGAGGTAGGGCTAGAGGGAGGGAGGGAGGGAGGGAGGGAGGGAGGGAGGGAGGGAGGGAGGGAGGGAGGCAGGGAGGGAGGGAGGGAGGGAGGGAGGGAGGGAGGGAGGGAGGGCTAGAGGGAGGGTGAGAGGGAGGGAGGAAGGCCTAGAGGGAGGGAGGGAGGGAGGGAGGGAGGCAGGGAGGGAGGGAGGAAGGGAGGGAGGGAGGGAGGCAGGGAGGGAAGGAAAGAAGGAGGGAAGGAGGGAGGGAGGGTGGGAGAGGGAAAAGGGCCCTTGCAACGTTAGGCAGAAAAAAAGGTTGATTTGAAAGGCGAAAGGGTACATCACATGCGTAACTTCAAGCCTAATTCAAGTGAAATACTTCGAGGCTAATTTAGCTGTGATAGTTGCAAAGGTTGTATCCCTTTTATCTGGCTTTATGCATTAGAATGGTAACCAGGTTGAAGGGGTAGGCACAAGGGCACTGTCAACCGCGAGCCACTCCTGTACATTAGGGTGATCCAGTATTTTCAACTTCATCGAAATAATGCAATAAGTGTATATTGACAACCCTCGACTGACAGGTTCTCTTGGTATCTCAAGGAAAAATCAGTGCAATTGCATAGAATCATGATGATGGTGGCACTGTCAATACGCTGATGGTAATGTATGATAACACTGATAACAACTAGCTTGATGATAATATTAATATAGTGTATCAACAGTTATTATGGGGAATAGAGTATTACCATTGAGTGTTTTCAAAGAAGCAATTTAACAATTATAAAAGTCACTATAGAGAATATTGACATGGGATATTGTGGAGATCTTTTGGGGTTCTGTAAGGGAGGAACACTGTAAGGGATAAACACTGTAAGGGATGAACATCGTAAGGGGTGAACACTGTAAGGGGTGAACACTGTAAGGGATGAACACTGTAAGGGATGAACACTGTAAGGGATGGACACTGTAAGGGATGAACACTGTAAGGGATGGACACTGTAAGGGATGAACACTGTAAGGGGTGAACACTGTAAGGGATGAACACTGTAAGGGATGAACACTGTAAGGGATGAATACTGTAAAGGATGAACACTGTAAGGGATGAACACTGTAAGGGGTGAACACTGTAAGGGATGAACACTGTAAGGGATGAACACTGTAAGGGATGAACACTGTAAAGGATGAACACTGTAAGGGGTGAACACTGTAAGGGATGAACACTGTAAAGGATGAACACTGTAAGGTATGAACACTATAAGGGATGAACACTGTAAGGATTGATAAGGGTTCCTCTCCCTTATCAAAACTAGTCGATGCCATACCCACAGGCCAGTAATGGCACCCCCTCGGCCCTCTGCCATTTGCTTAAAGAGCGTGGCATTCAGACTCACCTGAGACGGACTTGTAAATCCGATTTATTCGAGTCTCAATACGAGCTGATGTTTGGTCGATTAATTGATACTCGACGGATGTGAAGCACTTACATCTTGATATGAATGCAAGTGGGATATCTGACGATGCCAACCTCTTTCTTTCTTTCTCTCTCTCTCTCTCTCTCTCTCTCTCTCTCTCTCTCTCTCTCTCTCTCTCTCTCTTTATATATGTATATATTTATAAATATATGCATATATATGTATATATACATCTCTCTTTCTCTCTCTCTCTCTCTCTCTCTCTCTCTCTCTCTCTCTCTCTCTCTCTCTCTCTCTCTTTGTGTATGTGTGTGTGTGTGTGTGTGTGTGTGTGTGTGTGTGTGTGTGTGTGTGTGTGTGTGTGTGTGTGAGTGAGTGAGTGTGTTTATATATATATATATGTATGTGTGTGTATATATATATATATATATATATATATATATATATATATATATATATACATATATATATATACCTAGCAAATAGAACAATTAAAACAATGCAGCATGAAGTCAAAAATTACAAGGGAAAAAAATCAAGAAAATAAAAAACAGACTAATAGACTCTGTTTGTTTATAA
>BOPN01000349.1:498327-499740 GCA_017312705.2 Penaeus japonicus
CCTCATTGTGTCAAACCTTAATTAGTATAATCTGAATAATCTCAGATTAGTATTACATATGTCATGTAGTTAAACGTTTATTTGATCATAGAGGGTGACCATTTCAATCTAAGGACAGTATCATCCCAATTTCATTACATTTCAAGATGTCGCGTACAGTATAGTATAGACAGTTCAGTTGAGGTCAATGACGAAGACATACATACACACGATGAGCTCTCTCTCTCTCTATCTATCTATCTATCTTTCTTTCTTTCTTTCTTTCTTTCTTTCTTCCTCTCTCTCTCTCTCTATCTATCTATCTATCTATCCTCTCTCTCTCTCTCTCTCTCTCTCTCTCTCTCTCTCTCTCTCTCTCTCTCTCTCTCTCACTCTCTAGCGAGTGTAGAGGCCTGGGTGGCGAACTCTACAAGAATAATGGCATCGTGGCATAGGGTGTGAAGAACATGGCCGAAACAGCTTTCTTGTTTATTTATTGCACCTGAACAGTTGTGTGCTGGAGTGAGGGCTGCTCCTCCTCTGCTCCCCGAGAGGAGACTCTCTACCACAGTCTAGGATTTGTCTGAGGATATGTGTGAATCCCGTGTGTGACATGTGACATTTGGAATGTGATGACATAGCTCTTGCGAAGGGAAGGACAAATAACACTGGTATGTCTGACGTGACAGATGGAGAGGTGTAAATAGATAGGTGAACCAACGAGCGTACGTATATGTATGTAAATGTGTGTGTGTGTGTGTAAGATTTATATGTAACAAGTAGAATGATATGGAAGATATAACCAGGTCATTGTAGTATTGACTCATCAGAGAAGGTTACCCAAAAAAGGAATGTGAAAATATAAATCGTTATTAAGTTATTGACAAATGAAGAACTTCTGCTAAAAAGATTATGTTAGTTGTCATTTGTTTATTAATTTTATATTACTAACAAAAATTTCCTTTTTCTAGTCATTCTATGTCTAGTACACCTCGAGAGACCTTCTTGCATGAATACCAAGCTTTCTTCGTAGAGTACTGGGATTGCAATGGACCGTTGCAACATGTTTTCGTCCACGCTTCCAAACATTCACCATTTTTCGGTTTATTATGAATGTTAAGTACACTCACTAATATGCCTGCCTTTTGTGTAGTTTCATTGCAACTTCAGTAAGTGCCGCTTAATTATTTTCCGTAGGTGTACGCAAACGTACATACACACGTATGCACACACACAAACACATTATATATATGTTTATGTATATATGTATATATATATATATATATATATATATATATATATATATATATATATGTATGTGTGTGTGTGTGTGTATGTGTGTGTGTGTTTATCTATATAGAGACACACACACACACACATAAATAAATAAATAAATATATATATATATATATATATATATATATATTGCATATA
>BOPN01000349.1:500964-503464 GCA_017312705.2 Penaeus japonicus
GTGTGTGTGTGTGTGTGTGTGCGTGTGTGTGTATGTGTGTATGTGTGTGTGTGTGTGTGTGTGTTTGTGTGTGTGTATATATATATATATATATATGTGTGTGTGTGTGTGTGTGTGTGTGCGTCTGTGTATGTACATCATGCATGAACGTGCGTAAGTGTGTGAATATGTTTGTAAAGCTGTCCTTCTCATGTTTGATTGAACATCAGCACACTGATCGTGACAAGATTATGGGAAACGAGAAACAAAGAGAGAAAGGAGGGGGAGGCAGAGAGGCAGATAATGGGGAGGCAGACAAGGGGGCCACGTATGGAGGGGAGTGACTGACAGCTCCATTGTCAGCCTCGAGTCAACGGTCAGCTGACTGCTGCCTCCGCTCGGCTCCGTCACTGCTCGGCCGCTATCATGGGAACGCGCTCGCGACGACGTTCCTCTGCCGGTAATATTTCCGAAAAAAAAAAATAAAAAAATGAAAACAATTTTCCGTATCATGCGAGATCCTATCGGTCGAAATGAAATGGAATCTGGCAGTCAAGACGGCGACAAGCCAGCCTGGACGCCCCCGCCTGCTGTGCGCTGAACGCTTCATTGCCATCACAAAGGCTTAGGTGGAATCAGCGCGGGTTTAGTGGACTTGGCAGAATATGCAAATTCCAAAGGTAAATGTACAGATACAACTCATAAATTTATCAGATAACTTCATTCTTATGGTCATCCTTTACAATCCTCATCTTCTTTCAGGGCAGTTTCCTGACTTCAGATCGTATCGCCGAGGTCAGGTTAGCGAAACAGAAGCCGCTCCGGCATTCAGTTCGAACCACACAGCTGAATGTAATTGCGGCGCGGCAACCATGCGGTTCGGACGTCTTCGAGGCGGCGTGTGCGTCCCTCCGGAGGCGCATCCACACCCGCCCACCACCAGACCCGACACGAGCACTGCCAATCCGACCGGTGATCTGCCAAGCCCGTGATCTGCCAGGTGAACTTTCACTGCAATCGCCGTCGGAGAAGAACTGGCCGAGCTGACTGAGAGTAGCGTCAACTCCCTCGTGCAACAAGGGCTCGCGAGAATATAGCTTTTATGGCGCGCAGAAGATTAGTACTCTCCGTAACAATTCCAATCACAGAGAACATGCGTTAGCCAAGAGAGACGTTATGTTGCTATTGCAGGAAAAAAAAGCGGTCGCGGAGAGAGCGGCAGCGTGTTCTTGTTGCAAAGTGTTTACGATCACGTGCCAGGCGGCCCCGGGCGGGCGGCGTGCGACATGGCCACGTCCTGCAACCGGCCCGGTTTTTGCCCCTGGGACGACGCGCGCAAATGCCTTAATTACCTGGGGAATGAAAGTTATTCCCGGAGATCAAAACGACGAATGCGAACCTCTTGGTGGCAGGATCCACGAGGAAATGGGATCTATAAGATGTTACGCTTATGGGAAAGTTTCTGAAGATATTTATCTGTCGCTGGATTCTGGGATGATGGAATTATGTCCTCCACGACCGAGAGTATGGCTTGGATTAAGCGCCTACAAGTCATCTCGGAGTGAACTCCTCCTTCTAGTCCTTCTCCTCCTCCTCCTCCTCCTTCTCCTCCTCCTCCTCCTCCTCCTCCTCCTCCTCCTCCTCCTCCTCCTCCTCTTCGTCTTCCTCCTCCTCTTCGTCTTCCTCTTCGTCTTCCTCCTCCTCTTCGTCTTCCTCTTCGTCTTCCTCCTCTTCCTCCTTCTCCTCCTCCTCCTCTTCGTCTTCCTCCTCCTCTTCATCATTATCATCATCACCATCTTCTTTGTCTTCCTCCTCCTCCTCTTCCTCCTGTACCTACTTCTCTCCCTCCTTTTCCTCCAACTCCTCCTCTTCTGCTCCTCTTCACTCTCCTCCTCCTCCTCCTCTTCCTTCTCCATCTGCTTCTTCTCAACCTCCTCCTCCTCCTCCTCTTCTTCTTCTTCTTCTTCCTCCCCCTCCTCTTCCTCTTCCTCCCCCACCTCCTCCTTCTTCCTCCTCCTTCTCCTCCTCCTCCTTCTCCTCCTCCTTTTCCTTCTCTTTCTCCTCCTCATTCTCTTCCTCCTCTTCCTCCTCCTCCTACTACTCCTACTGTTCTCTCCCCTCCTTCTTCTTCTTCTTCTTCTTCTTCTTCCTCTTCTCTTCCTTCTCCTCCTCCCTGCTACTCCTCTTACTCTTCATTCTTCTTCTCCTCCTTCTCCCCCCCTCTTCCTCCTCCTTCTTCTTCTTCTTTTTCTTCTTCTTCTCCCCCTCCTCCTCCTATTCCTCCTCGCCCTCCTTCTCCTCCTCCTTCTTCTTCTTCTTCTTCTTCTTCTGCCCCTCCTACTACTACTGCTACTATTACTACTACTACTACTACTACTATTACTCCTCCTCCTCCTCATCCTCCTCCTCCTCTCCCTCCTCTTCCTCCTCCTCATCCATATCCTCACTCCTCATCCTCACTTGCCTCTCCTCCTGATTTTTCGCCCTCATATCTTCTGCAGAAGGAGAGAAATAATTTTTC
>BOPN01000349.1:510964-515964 GCA_017312705.2 Penaeus japonicus
GATGACATCCGTCCCGGGGCGTGTTGCAAAACGGCGTTTAAACGGCCAGGCGACATGCACGACGCGGTTGCAAGAGATAGAACAGCTGCAACAGAAGATCGAAATTGAGATTGAGCGAAGAAGCAGCGCCGCCGTTGCCGCTGTGAGGTGACGGCGGCGAAGGCGAAGGCGAAGGGGAAGGCGGCGGTGCTGGCGGCGACCTGTCGTTGCGCGGAAGAACGTCCTTCGCGGAGACCCCTTCACTGTTTTTTTTTTTTTTTTTTTTTTTTTTTTTTTTTTTTTTTTTTTTTTTTTTTTTTTTTTTTTTTTTTTTTTTAGCACAGTTCGTGTTACTCGTAGTTATTGTAGCTATAATCATTATCGTTATCATTATCATTATTTTCATTGTCGTTGTTGTTGATATCGTTTTTATTATCAGCATTGTTATTATCATTATGAGCATTATTACTATCATATTATTTTTATCATGATTATTATGATAAGTATCATTATCATTATCTTCATCATCATTAGTATCATCATTATTATTATAATTTTCAACGGCATCACCATTATAGTTGTTGTTATCATTATCATTGCTATTGTTATTATTATCATTGTTATTACTGTCATTGTTATTATTTTCATTATTGTTATTATTATTACTATTGTCATCATTATGATCATTGTCTTCTCTATCATTATTATTATTACTATCATAATCTTTACTATTATCATTAGCATCATCATTATTATCATTATTATTGATATGACTTTTTAGTAGTAATTACTAATACTATTATCGTAATTATCACTATTTTTATATCATCCTTATTGCTGTTATTATCATTATCATTATCATTACTACTGTTATAACTGCAATTACTATTTTTACTATCATTATCATTGATACTATTATTACTACTATTGTAATCATTATCATCATCATGATCATCATCATCATCATTATTGTTGCTATTGTTATCGTTATTATCATAATTATCATTATCATTATCATAATAATCATAATCATCATAATTATCATAATCATCATAATCACCATAGTTATCATATTTATCATTATCATCATGATCACTCTTGTCATTGCTGTTACTCTAGTTCATATCATTATCATTATTATCGTCATAACAACTCTTCTTGATGCTGTTGTTATTATCATTATCATTACTATCAATTCACCTTCATCATCGTTAATGTTGATTATCGTTTTATCATAATTGTTGTTATAATAATCGTTATTTGTATCCTTGCTTTTTCACTAATGCAATTAATGGTGTTATTACTATTTTTGTTTTCATTATCAATTTATTAGTATTGTTATTAATGTTATTATTATCATTCATCACTATGATTATTATCATTTTATCATCTTTATATCATAACTTTTATTAGTAGTATTGTCATGATTGTTATCCTTATTGGTATTGTCATTTTTATTATCATTATTATATTTATTGTTATTACTATTGTTATCATCATTATCATCCTAGTTGCTATCATATTATTCTTTTTATCAATATCATTATTTTTATTCTTCTCATTGTCATCATCATCATTATCATCAATATTTTTGTTAACATTGATGATTGTAATAATGATAATAATGATCACAAATATCATTATGATGGTAATAACGACAACAATCATTATCATCGTCATCATCATCATGATTATCATTATCACTATCATTACTACTATCAAAGCAGATATGAATGTTTACAATAGTCATAATAACAATAATCATGTCGTTATTATTTCCATTATCATCATCATTGTCAAGATCATTCATTATCAAGATCATCATCAATGTCATTTTCCATATCATCACCATCTTTATCATTATTATTATTATTACTATCATCATCATTATTATCACAATCATTATTGTTTTCATTATTATTATTATCACTATTATTATCATCATCATTTTCATTATCATTATTATCCATAATAATAATTATTATTAATAACCATAATAACAAACATATTCATTATTATTATTATCCATATCATCATTATTGTCGTTATCATTATCATTATTATTATTATAATTATTATTATCATCATCATTATCATTATTATCTTCCTTATTATTATCATTATTTTCATTGTTATTATTATCATTAAAATCATCGTTATCATTATAATTGTTATTATCATTATTATCATCATCATCATTATTATTATCCTTATTATCATTAATTCTATTTTTGTAATTACTAGTAATACTAGAAATGCTAATAATGCTGGTGATGATAATAATAATGATGATAATGATAGCAATAGTAATAAAAAAATATAGTAATGATAATAATAATCATAATGAAAACAATCATTATTACCATCATCATTATCAACATCATTATCATCATCATTAATTATGATAATAATCACAACAACTACAAGAACAAAAATAAGAACAAATATTAACGATATTGCTACTACTACTTCCATTACTATTGGACACACTTTGCACACGGACATGGACACTCGCAGGGACACGGACGCCTCCCGAACTAGCAAGGACACCAAGGACATCTGTGAAAAAAGAAAGAAAGAAAGAAAAAAAAAAGCAAGAATGACAAGTATGATTTAATAAAAGGTGCCGTTCACGTACCAAGCACTTCCGGTGATTAGTGATGTTGACATATCAGCAGTATAATTAATATACATTTTTCTTATATGATAAAAGTCAGTGGAGTAGTAAGTAAAAAGAACAAATAGTATTATAAACTATCTGTGAACGGAAATATTATTATTTGCATCATCATTTCTACTTTATCATTATGTATACCAGCATCATTACTGATATATCATTATCATAATCATAATCCTTATCTTCATCATTAGCTACTTTTACCATCATCATTACTACTTTTACCATCATCATTAACTACTACTATCATCACTATTTTCATCATTACAGCCTCATGGATTGTTTTGATAATTCTATTGTGATGACCGGAAGTACCACCAACAATACTTCAGATTAAGAGAAAAAAGTCTTTATTTATATCCTCGATTGATTACAGGACGTAATCACACACACATAGTCACTGAAATAAGGTCACGAAAGGACACATATAATATCTTATGAAAACCTGGATAATAATTCATCAAATATTAATAAATCAGAAATATAATGAAATGATAACAGCACCATAGATCACAGATTGTACGCGGTGCCTTTTAATACTCCATTAAATCCGCCTTAGCTTAATTAAAAGGGTTGTGCATATTTATCAATTGGCGGTGTGCGTTAGATGGCTTGTTGTAAAGGGGAAATTACGTATTCTGTTAGTGTTAGTAACCTTATTCAATGAATAAGGAGTGAAGCTGACCAATATTATATATACTTAATATGATTGTATAGTGGGAATGCACACACACACACACGCATAAACACAAACACATAACACACACACAAATATATATATATACATATATATATATATATATATATATATATATATATATATGTACATATGATAATAATCCCCCAACAACTTCAGAACAAAAATAAGAACAAATATTAACAATATTACTACTTCTGCTCTTACTGCTACTACTATTTCCACTACTACTGGACACACTTTGCAGACGGACATGGACACTCGCAGGGACACGGACGCCTCCCGAACTAGCAAGGACACCAAGGACATCTGTGAAAAAAGAAAGAAAGAAAGAAAAAAAAAAGCAAGGACACTGACCTAGGACACCTCTCCCACCTCCTCCTCCACCCCAATCCCAACCCCTCCTTTCCATCCTCTTCATCCCCCTTTCCCCTTCCCCCTCCCCCTTTCCCCCTCCCCTACTAGCTCCTACCCCTCCCCCCTCCCCTCCTAGCTCCTACCCCTCCCCTCCATCTTCCCCATCCCTCTCCCCTCCATCCCCTCCCCTCCATCCCCTCTCCCTTCCATCCCCCCTCTCCTTCCATCCCCCCTATCCCCTCTCCCCTACATACCCCCTCCCTCCTACCCCCTCCCCTCCCCTCTATCTCCCCTTCCCCTCTACCCCCCTCCCCTTCCCTCTACCTCCCCTCCCCTTCCCTCTGCCCCCCCCTTCCCCCTCCCCTCTATACCCCCTTCCATCCCCCCTCCCCTTCCCTCTATCCATCCCCCCTCCCTTCCCCTCCATCCCCCCTTCCCTCCCCTCCCTCGCGCATAATTTCGGCCGCATGTTTTCGAGCGCGGAAGAGGAGGTTGGGGGGAGGGGGGAGGGAGGGGGTACCACCGGGTTTTTCTTTTTTTTCTTTCTTTTTTTTTCTTTTTTTTTTTTTTTTTTTTTTTTTTTGATCCGCGACGCAGAGCGATCCCACGACGACCTGGCCGCCCTTTGTTTACACATATTGATTATAAGGTCCTTTTAATCCCACCTCCGGGCACGAGGGCCGGTTGTGGCGGCTCGAGGGGAGAAGGAGGGGAGATGGAGGGAAAGGGGAGGGGTGATGGAGGGGAGAAGGATGGGGGGGGTGGGAAGGGGGAGGGGAGATGGAGGGGGAGAAGGAGGGAAGGGGGAGGGGTGATGGAGGGGAGATGGAGGGGAGAAGGATGAGGGGGGTGGGAAGGGAGATGGAGGGGGAGAAGGAGGGAAGGGGAGAAGGAGGGGAGATGGAGGGGTGAGGAGGGAAGGGGAGAGAAGGGGAGAAGAGGGGGTAGAAGGAGGGGAAAGGAGGGGAGAGGAGGGGAGGGGACAGGAAGAGAGAGGAGGGAAGAGAAGGGGAGAGGAGGGAAGAAGAGGGGAGAGGAGGGAAGAAGAGGGGAGAGAACGGGAGAGGAGGGAAGAAGAGGGGAGACGACGGGAGAGGAGGGGAGAAGGAGGGAAGAGGAGGGGAGGGGAGATGATGATGCTGACGCCCTTTTCATGAATGTTCTTCTCCTGGCTGTTCACATGTGCTTTGGGCATAGTTTGTATGCTTTGCGTGTGTGATTTCTTTTGTTTGTTTGTTTGTTTGTTTTATGTTTGTTTTGGATAGAGGAATAGAGGGCGGGCGAGAGAGA
>BOPN01000349.1:533464-535964 GCA_017312705.2 Penaeus japonicus
GAAGAAAAAAGAGGAGAAGAAAAGGAAAGAAGAAGAAGAAGAAGGAGAAGAAGAAAAACAAGAAGAAGAACCAGAAGAAAAAGAAGAAGGAGAAGAAGGAGAAGGAGAAAAAAGAGAAGAAGAAGAAGAAATAGAAAAAGAAGGAGAAGATGTAGAACGAGAAAAAAGAAGAAGAAGGAGAAGAACAAAAAAGAGAAGAAGAAGAAGAAGAAAAAGATAAAAAAGAAGAAGATGAAAAAGAAGAAGAACGAAAAGAAGAAGAAGAAGACGAAGGAGAAAAAGAAGAAGAAGAAGAAAAAGAAAAAGAAGTAGAAGAAATAGAAAAAAAAGAAGAAGACGAAAGAGAAGAAGAAAAGGGAGAAGAAGAAGAAGACGAAGGAGAAGAAAAAGAAAAAAAAGAAGAATGAGAAGAAGACGAAGGAGAAGAAGAAAAAGAAGAAGAAAATGTGAAGAAGAAAAGAAGAAGAAAATGTGAAGAAGAAAAAGAAGAAGAAAATGTGAAGAAGACGAAGGAGAAGAAAAAGTAGAAGACGAAGGAGAAGAAAAAGAAGAAGGAGGAGAAGAAGAAAAAGAAGATGAAGAAGAAAGAGAAGAAGGAAAATAAGGAAAAGAAGAAGGAGAAGAAGAAAAAGAAAAAAAAATGAGAAGAAGAAGAAGAAGAAAAAAGGAGAAGAAGAAGAAGAAGAAAAGGGATAAGAAAAATAAAAAATGAGAAGAAGAAGAAAAATAAAAAAGGAGAAGAAGAAGAAAAAAAAGAATAAAATAAGAAGAAGAGTAGAAAAAAGAAGAAGAAAAAAAAAGAGAAGAAGAGGAAAAAAAAGAAGGAGAAGAAGAAAAAGAAAAAATAGAAGGAGAAGAAGAAGGACAAAAAGAAGAAAAAAGAAGACGAAGGAGAAGAATAAGAAGAAGGAAAAGGAGAAGAAAAAGGAGAAGAAGAAAGAGAAAAAAGGTGAAGAAGAAGGAAAAAATGAAGGAGAAGAAGAAGAAGAAGAAGAAAAAAGAAGAATAAAAAGAAGGAGAAGAAGCAAAAGAAAAGAGAAGAAGCAGGAAAAAAATAGAAGAAAAAGAAGAAGAAGGAAAAAGAAGGAGAAGAAGAAAGAGAGAAAAAAAGAGAAGAAGGAAAAAAGGAGAAGAAGAAAAAGATGAAGACGAAGAAGAAGAAGAAGGAGAAGGAGAAAAAGAAGAAGGAGAAGAAGAAGAAGAAAATAAAGGAGAATGAGAATAAGGAAAAGGAGAAGAAGAAGAAAAAAAGAGGAAGAAGAAGAAGAAGAGGGAGGAGGAAGAGAAGAAGGAGGAGGAGAAGAAGGAGGAGGAGAAGAAGGAGGAGGAGGAGAAGAAGGAGAAGAAAAGGGATAAGAAAAAGAAGAAGAAGAAAAAGAAAAAAAAGGAGAAGAAGGAGAAGGAGAAAAAAGAAGAATAAAATAAGAAGAGTACAAAAAAGAAGAAAAAAAAGAGAAGAAGAAGAAGAAAAAAGGAGAAGAAGAAAAGAAAAAAAAGGAGAAGAAGAAGGACATAAAGAAGAAAAAGGAAGACGAAGGAGAAGAAGAAGAAGAAAAAGGAAAAGAAAAAGAAGGAGAAGAAGAAAGAGAAAAAAGGTGAAGAAGGAAAAAATGAAGAAGAAGGAGAAGAAGAAGAAAACGAAGGAGAAGAAGCAAAAGGAACAGGAGAAGAAGCAGGAAAAAATAGAAGAAAAAGAAGAGGAAGAAGGAGAAGAAGAGGAAGGAAAAAGGAAGAAAAAGAAGAGGAAGAAGGAGAAGAAGAGGAAGGAAAAAGGAGGAGAAGAAGAAAGAGAGAAAAAAGAGAAGAAGGAAAAAGAAGGAGAAGAAGAAGAAGAAGAAGGAGAAGGAGAAAAAGAAGAAGAAGAAGAAAAGTAAGAAGAAAAAGAAGGAGAAGAAGAAGAGGAAGGAGAAAGAGACAAAGAAGAAGGAGAAGAAAAAGAAGAAGAAGAAGAAGAAGAAAATGAAGGAGAATGAGAAGAAGGAAAAGGAGAAGAAGAAAATAAAAAAAGAGGAAGAAGAAGAAAAAGAGGGAGGAGGAAGAGAAGAAGGAGAAGAAGAAGGAGAAGGAGAAGAAGGAGAAAGAGAAGAAGAAGTAGAAGAAGAAGGAGAAGAAAAAAAAGAAGAAGGAGGAGGAGGAGAAGAAGAAGAAAGAAAAGGGGAAGAAGAAGAAGGAGGAGAGGGAGTAGGAAGAGAAGAAGGAGAAGGAGAAGAAGGAGGAGGAGGAGTAGAAGGAGAAAGAGAAGAAGAGGGAGAAGAAAAAAAGGGAGTGAAGAAGAAGAGGAAGAAGAAGAAAGAGGATAAGAATAAGAAATGGTAAAATACAAAAATAAAAGTATAATCGTTGATAAGGGCGTCAAAAATGGTAATAACAAAACTGCTATTATTAGCAATGATAACAATAATACTAATAACAATAATATTAATAGGAATGATAGTGATAACAATAACAACAGTGATAATAGCAATAGTTATAATAATAACAATAGTTATGATAATGAAAG
>BOPN01000350.1:12500-15000 GCA_017312705.2 Penaeus japonicus
CGTTCAGCCCTTCCGACTATCAACACCGCCCACGCCTTTCGGTAACTGGATTGGCGTTCAGGGAGGAGAGGAGAGTCAGGGAGAGGTGGAAGAGGGAGACGATGATGATGAAAGGGAAGAGGAGAGATAGAAGAAAGAGATAGGAGAGAGAGAAAAAAGAAACTAGAGAAAGGAAGGGATAAGATAGCTCAATAGACAGACAGATAGATAACAGGAATTAGAAACAGACAGACAGATAAAGGAGAGAAAGAGAAAGACAAAAAAGGAGAAAGAAGAAAAATGGAAAAAAAAACTGAAAAATCATAGAAAAGAATGGATAGGTGAGGAAGATGTGAGAAAGAATGACACAAAAAAAATTGAGGGGTAGAGAGAGAGCGAGAGCGAGAGGGAGAGGGGGGAGAGAGAGAGAGAGAGAGAGTGAGAGAGAGAGGGGAGGGGGGTTAAGGATAGAGTAGGTGAAGGTAACTGGGGTATGGACGGTACCGTTTTGGTGATGTCTAGTAGTGGCGAAGTTGCTTCTACATATTCAGGTGGAAGGTTTCAAGACTTTCATAACACGACCTTCCTGCCGCTGACGGGCCTTAGCCGTACAGACCTTACAACGCACCACCAAGGAGCTTTGCTATAGAAGAAGGCTTCTTCCTCGATGCCCGTGTTTAATATTCATATTACGAATCCTTGTTTCCAGCTCAATGAAACACGGCTGGATGAGAGCTCAAACTTTCTTTAGACGGGGCTGTATCATTCTGACCATATATTAAGAATCCGGAAACTTCTCCAAAAATGCATACCCGTAAATATGCAAGACATGACAGAGTTTCGAGTGATTATGAATATCCAATGCTCCCTTTCATTTTTTTTCCTATTTAATAAACAGATTAAAAAATCAATAGATCTGATTAAAGTTTAAAGGAAAGACAGAAAAAAGAAGGAAAAAAAATATAAAGAATTATAATAGCCGGGTATAAAACTGGAAATCAGACGAAATCGGTTTGAAAGTGCACAAAATATCCCGAGATTGTGAAAAATACTAGGAACTTCTGACGAAGTGGAAGTAGAAGAGAGGGCCATGCATCTGCGGCAGGTGTCAAAGCGGTAGTCATCCCGAGAAGAGAAATGAGAAAGGACTGACAAGCCACGCCCGTCTCCCCTCCCCTCCTCCGACGCGACTCGGCGCTGTACTTACGTGTGGTTGCAACACAGCCTTGCCCGCCTTACCTGCAAGGACACACACTAATCAGTGGGGGGACGAGTAAAAACCTCACGGTCAGGTTTCTCTTTCAATATAGAGTTGTGAGTGTATTTGTGTGTTTGTGTGTGTGTGTGTGTGTGTGTGTGTGTGTGTGTATAAACATTAATACTCACATACACAATGATATTTCTCTTTATCTGATTCTCTGAAGACCCTGGTGATGGTTATCGACATAATTACCCAAGACTAATGTCCATAACTATCGAAATCATGCTAAAACACCCTCTCCAGGTCTCTCTCCCTCTCAGAGCTCTCCATACCTCAGCACTGTAATTCATAACACTAGACTATCAGCCTAGGAAGTCAACGGAAGATCAGGCTGGCGGCTGGAATACTTCGAGGTCTCATTCGGGATGAGAGTGGGGGAGGGGGAGAGGGAGGGGAGAGAGAGGGAGAGGGGGAGAGAGGGGGAGAGAGAGAGAGAGAGAGAGAGAGAGAGAGAGAGAGAGAGAGAGAGAGAGAGAGAGAGAGAGAGAGAGAGAGAGAGGGAGAGAGAGAGAGAGAGAGGGGGGGGGGGGGAGAGGGAGAGGGGGAGAGGGAGATTGATTTGATTTTGATATGTTTATTCATACTATATACATTGTATACACATGAATAGGCATAGAGAAAGAGAGAGAAATTGAGAGAGAGTACAGACATATTGTACACGCTCTGAACACAAAAACCTGTGTTGGCAATAAAGAGAAATAAAAGTAAAAACAATAGTGAATAATGATATTATTCAGATTTGATAGAAGCTTTTGGTCACAGCCGAATCCCTGGCGCTCAAATGAGGAGCTTTGACCACCACGGTAGGGTTAGGTGGGAAGCTTCAGGGCGGAAAAGGGTTTGAAGATTCGAAAGGAGAGAACAGAGAACCTGACACGGTACCTTAAGGCTACCTGGTTCACCCATAAGACTGCCTTCCATCATCAGATGCGTAAGTCAATGGACTGATGATGGTGATAACAGCAAACTGATGAACGAGAAAGTTTATCCGGCTATAAGTCACCTTGAATAATGCAGCGATACAAAGACCAAACACTGAATCCTTAACATAGATCTGGAAAAAATGTGGACAAGAGGTAGGACATCTGCCATTTACATGGAAGAACATTCTTTTTCCATCTTTTTTTCATTCTCTCTCTCCCTCTTCCTCTCACACACACACACAACGATAGATAGATAGAGAGGAGGCGGTTATACGAAGAACCCACCGGGAAGTCCGTATGGCACAACCAATCTCAAAATTCCCAGGTATCACATGTT
>BOPN01000350.1:20000-32500 GCA_017312705.2 Penaeus japonicus
GAAAATATTGTCAGAAATAATGATAGTAATAATAATGCTCACAGCAGTAGTAGCTGTAATGATAAATAATACAATAAAAATGATTATGGCAACATTATTAATAGAAACCATAATGGAAATGGTAATGACAGCGAGCATTTCAAGATAATGGTGAAATAATAAAAGTAGTATTATGGTGATAACAATGCAGATGATAATCATATTACAGCTTCCAAGAGGCATAATGATAAGTAGAAAGAACACAAGAGTACAAAATAGCTCTGGCGATGAATCATTTAATTAAATAAAAAATAATAATAATCATGGCTAATCCACCCATAAATTTTAATCCTAATCTGTCACACACCTTTCATATAATCCTGTTGGCAAACCAAGAAACAAAATAAACAAATGGATGGCGGCGAAGCATTGCCTTCTAGGCAGATGTAATAAGAACAGGACAATTATATGCAGCAGGTAGAGCAATAGGTCTGGTAATATTATTGAAAGTCAAACCCTTTTTTTGGATTTATTAATGCAGAAAAGATATTGTATATAAATATTTATGTATATATGATTCGCAAAACAAACACAGTAACGTGCAAAACACAGAGAGAAAACAAAACACAAACAAAATATAATAATATATATATGTATATATATATTTATTTATATATTTATATATATATTTATTCATTTGTCTATTACAGAAGCTTTCTGTGCATTATCCATTGGCAAATATTTAAAACTCCATATTTATGCCTCTTCTTTGAGTATCCATCTGGTCACACTGTTACCATCAATCCTGACCTCCAGCACCACCTGGCCGCCATGATATTCAAGACCTGGGATGTCAGTTTCACCTTAACCTCCTGGCATTTCCTTGCTAGCAGCATATAAAGCTGGCGAAGGAGGCGGGTGGGGGCAGTCGGGTGATGGGAGACGGGAGGGCAGGGATGGGGGCAGGCCGAGGAGAAGAATGCAAGGCCACGGGTGAGTAGGGGTGGAGGGAGGAAAGATGGTTGGAGTGTAATGGCCATGATGCAGCGAATCAGGAGAAGCAACGCCAACATATAAACAGACACTATCTGGAAACAACAACAGACCGACGAAGTGAACCTTGACGAAATTCATTAATAATCATCCTCACTTAAGTATCATCTCTGTCATTCTCTCACCATACAATTACATCTTATCTGGCACAAAATGCTATGCGGTCGTACGAAATGGTCTAACAAAGGATCAACAAGGGGAAATTAAAAAAGAATTCCAACCAGCCATGTACGGCTTACCGCGACCATCCACGGGCGACTCAGCTGCACTCTCGTATCCCACGAAGAAATCGCAAAATGGAGTTCAGTCGTTTTCATCCTAACTGAATTTTTTAAAAAGAAGGATGGGAATGTGTGAATTCAAATAAGAATGGACAAAAGTGAAGCGTCATCTGTTTAGTAAGATTCAGTAGCTCTTCTACTATGAAAGAAAAAAATTATTATAGTCATACGGCAATACTGCATCTTCACTTATGCCAAGGACGGAAGCTGCTTCCTCATTTAATCACAACAAGCTCATCAGCTGGCCGCTCGCTGTATCAAATAACTGACCTTACGGTCGGCACAAAATCTAAAATCTAGAACACCAACATTTATCACTTTGATTGAGAAGAAATTACGTAAATACGTGTATGGATGAAAGCATGAAAAAAAAACTCCCACACAATATTCCATATAGATTCTTTAGCCTTCCTTATATTATCATCTCTTTAAATCTTTCACTATCCATGGCATGAAAACGATAAGCAAATAGATACAAGGAAATAACATTACACATACAAACATATATATAACATTTTTGCATATATATATATATATATATATATATATATATATATATATATGAGAAGATGGTAGAATGCAGTAACGCATTACATATATATATATACATATGTGTATATATATATACACACACACATATATATATACAAATTTTACCTCCCTGACCGGGACTCGAACCTGAGCCGTACGATTGACAGGTACGGTGGTGAGACCGATCGGCTACTCGACCCGCTAAAAGAATTGTCCAACCAGACGCCTTATGAGATGTCATGGAACTTACCTATGTGCTCTTAGCAGAGCAGTGATAGCGATTTTATTCGGACAATTATATATATATATATATATATATATATATATATATATATAAATATATACATATATATATATACATACATATATATACACATATATATACATATATTTATACATATATATATACATACATGTATATATATACATATATATATACATATGCATATGTGTATCTATATATATATATTTATATATCTCTCTCTATATATACATATATATATGTAGGTATTTCTGTATGTATGTATATATGTATGTATGTATGTATATATGTATATGTATATATGCATATATGTATAAATGTATGGGTGTATATTTATTCGTATACCATCTATCGCCATAAATTACATCATATCTGGCAAAGAATGCCTCGTGTCTCGTGCCAGTCTCTGTTTCTTCCCTACCTCTTTTTCTATTCTACTTTATGCCATAGTTTGCTTCAACTTCTCTTTCCTATCTCTCTCTATCTCACCTCACTTCAGTCTCCATGTATAGGCCTGCTTGTTTCTCTGATTCTCACAGAATGGCGAGTGTCTTCAACGCCGCCACAGCCAAGCGGGTTAAAAGGATCTCGCACCACATCAACCCTATTTCCATCAAGATCGGCTCACAGCATCCTGGTTTAAATGTTCCTCGAGCGATTCTCGCAAGCTTGGCTGAAGGAGGCTATAAATAGAGTTTATATGCAGTGCAAAGTATCTTCACCCCAACAAGGGATGCACCCCGTGAACACAGGTATAGCATTAAGAAGCCGCACAATAACCGAATAAATATGTAACGTTCGCATATTTCCTCGATCGGCCGTCTATAAAACTGTTTGGACACACTTGCATTCAGGCCAAAACTATTTTGATCTCCGGCATTCGATAGTACAAATATCTATATTAAATGTCCCCTTCCTAAGAATGTTAGCCATACCATTAGATTGCAAGCATGCATTGAAACAAAAATTCTTCTACTGCAAACTTAGCGGTCAGCTGAGAAAAGTTTGAGGTGGAATCTGCAATTGCTGCGGCACTTTGATCTGAAGATTTGCTTTTTCATCCCACATCAATATTTTTATGGAGAAAATAAAGTACATCTGTTATTCTATTCAAGAAATGTGATTAGCATCCATGTTCTTTGTTCAGCAATCGTATCATATTTTGACAATATCAAAATAAATCAAACTTAGTAGGCTTCATAATTGTGATCATTATCAATGCCATGCCAAAATGTGACATCACCATGCAAACAAACCGATTTCTGCCAAAGAAAGCGACAATTCCCACCTCGTCTTAAAATATTCCATCGCAAAGCTTAAGGATCTTCTTGCACTTGTGATAATGCATTATTCCGTGGATTAAATTCCATCCTATGAAAGAATTCTTAATTATACAGAGCACGTGGTATTAACACATACTATAGGTATGTGAAAATAACATGGCAGCAACAACTGAACACGACACAGTCGCCAAGACCCGTATCCCCCCCCACAGTTCATTTTCGCTTGGGCCTTCCGCTCTCCACAAGGGCCGCGAAACAACTTGGCATGACAATCACGCCAAGGAAAGGCTACCGGGGAGAACGGTTCGGAGATGCAGCTGGAGGGAAGCAATCAAGCAGTCTTCGGTACGTATAAAGACAGGAGACCAAATGACGTCATCAGTCCGTGCTAGTGGTAATCCTGCAGTTATATAAGGCAATGTTGCAAGGCAGGCAACCACACAAGGCATCTACCTCATGAGCCCTCGTGCATATATAGCGCCGTGTTCCCATGTCCTAAGTACAGACTGCCCCGCCCTGCTTCGCCGTGCCTGTTCAAGAGTGGCGACAAGTATATGCCCTTCCACCCGTCAAAGCATCACACTCCATAGTGGGAAGCATGTACATACTTGAGCCTAGATCTCGGTTTCCTTCGCTTACACACCCTCACCACCCTCCCTAACCCAGATCCTTCCCTTAGAGAGATAAACAAACAATCGTGACTCATCTTCCAAAGCTGCAGCTACGTTAAGAAATTTTATTACGCTGTGATAAATCTATACATAGGAATGTATGTTAGATCAATAGGTAAATCAATGTTCATAATACATTGATATTAAAATGTGAAGTACACATGAAAGCATGAGAAAGAGGGAGAGTGGGCGGGTGCATGAGAGGGAAGACCAGTGGGAGGAAGGGAGGGAAAGGGGGCGGGAGCATGGGCGGACGGGAGGGGGAAGGAGAGGGATAAGGAGGGGGAATGTGAGGGGAGAGAGAGAGGGAGGGAGGGAAAGAGAGAGACATAGACAGAGGGGTGGGGGAGGGAAGACGGAGGAGTGGAAGAGGAGGAGGAGGAGGAGGAGGAGGAGGAGGAGGAGGAGGAGGAGGAGGAGGAGGAGGAGGAGGAGGAGGAGGAGGAGGAGGGAGGAAGAGAGGGGGAAGGGGGAGAAGGGGAAGGGGAAGGGGGTGGAGAAGGGGAAGGGGAAGGGGGAGGAGAAGGGGGAGGGGAAGGGGAGGGGGAGGGAGAGATGGAGAGAGATGGACAGAAAGGGAGAGTGAGGAAGAGGGAGTGAGGGTGTGACAGAAGTGGTGAGATTGTTCCGCCGTCCCGCAGCTTGCCACCAGTGTAACAAAGATGGTGATGGTAAGTTCAGTGTTTGTTACTGGCGTAATATCGGAGTGAGTTCAAGTTGTGGAAGATTTATCGCTTTATTTCTGCGGGAACTTGGTAGTATGGCGTACAGATGAGAGGCGTAGCAGAGGCACCCAGACAGGAGTAGGGCGTCGTGCAATACCCACGAGGGCGAGCGGTCAAGAATATGCAGGAAGTTAGGTGTTGTCTCTTGAGAGAAGTGGTCGCTAGATGATGCTAACAGAGGTAGAACAGAATTTGATTTTGAATCGCATAGCAGCTCAATGATGGTTTAAAAAAATATCCACATCAAAATGGTTAAAATACGGGACAAGCTGTTAGCTGGAAGCAACCTTTATTAATGGCCGGAGAAATTTGGGGAAAAAAACAAAGAGTATAACAGACAATTGCTGATGTATATCAGTTAATAGTGATTGTACATACACAGTTAATGATTGAACATACTGCAAGCATCATTTTTGGTAGAGACAAGTTATGCTTTGTACGTGATAGACACTGTTAATATGCCATGGGGACACTTCGATGGGCTCTGGTTATTCTGTCTGAGAATCTAGCTGGGTACGACGACGTGTCGTCCACGGCGTGCGCCATTGATCACACCAACAGTTTTCTATAGTTTCTTTTAGATGCACCTTTTCTAGTATCAGTCCAGAGGGTAGTCCTTTCCCTTCTAATTGAGACCTAATCTACAAATAGTAATTTTGATAAAAGCTTATATATAAAAAGGCAATGCTTGACGCTAAGAAGTTATTATTTTGCATCTTATCGAGTGGAAGAAAAGCAAAGAGCGATTTCAAGTCTATTCGTTCCACGCCGCAAGAAAGAATGAGCTTTTAGAAAATATGTATGGTGTTTCAATAACCAGCCAATACCTGGACGGGAGTACACTACGAGAAGTACTCAATGTACCCACAATGGCTGAATGGCTGAATCCCAGTTTACTGAAACCGTCGGTATCTGTGTCAAATTGATTCACAAGTGAAGAACCATATTATCACATAAACACTGATTTCTTCATGTTTTTTCTTATTTACATTCAAACGTCACACCTCGCAGCTCAGTATGAATAAGTAATAATTGTCATAATTAGCCACAATGAGAAGTTGGCATCAGTAATGGATTCTTCAAATACAATTATCAGCTTTCCATCCAATCCCTGAGCGCACTGAAGCTTGCCAGGCAACGTTGCTCCAGGGTTTAGGTAAGCTGTGGCTTCTTGGGGCGGGTAATTCAGGTAGAAGTGTGATTTGGTTACGATGAGAAAATGAAACTGATGCGCGGGTAGCAGGAGCTCACGAATAGATGGAGCGCTCCTGCGCAGCCGGGGAAAATACCGACTTCGTAAATAAACAATATTTATGACTGGGCGTGACAACTATTCCAAGCACGGCACCCGACCAACAGGGAGGAGGAGGAGGGGACAATTTTTATAGCGGGATACGAAGGACGAGTTGCGACATTTCAACTGGAGTAAGAAAGACGTGTAGCGAGCTGTGCGGAATGGTGGGGGGAAAGAAGGTGAGTATAAGCCGATCATAAATGAAGATACATGAAGTGTGAAGTGTCTTGACAATATCACGTAAATATACTGGTGATGATTATACAGACGTATTTTCCGATCATCAATTCTAGTCCTACATCCTTTGATCGGTCTGAGGGCGAAATATGTCACTTTCGCATTCTTCAATATGGATATATAGTTTCACGATGGACCGAATGGACTGTCGGACCGAAGAGATCAGGGGGAAGGCGCAAGCAAGGGCGACGTGAGGTAAGAGGCCGGACGCCGACGGGTTTAAGAAAGAAAATCATGAGTAAACACTTTCAAGTGGTCTCCTGAAAGACCCAGCCAGATATAGCTCAATGGGGCTATTTCTGGATACACCATTCTTCATTCTCCCCTCCTCTTATTTGCCACCTTGTTCTTTTCTCCTCCCTCTCTCTCCTTCTCCTCATTCTACCCCTAAATCCCGCTCTTCTCCTTCTCCTTTTCCGTCCCTTCTTTCATCTCCCTCTGCCTCTCTTTTTCCTCCCCTTCTCGCTCTCCTCTTTCCTCCCCCTCTCGCTCTCCTCTTTCCTCCCCCTCTCGCTCCCCGCTTTCCTCCCCCTCTCGCTCTCCTCTTTCCTCCCCTCTCGCTCTCCTCTTTCCTCCCCCTCTCGCTCTCCTCTTTCCTCCCCCTCTCGCTCTCCTCTTTCCTCCCCCTCTCGCTCTCCTCTTTCCTCCCCCTCTCGCTCTCCTCTTTCCTCCCCCTCTCGCTCTCCTCTTTCCTCCCCCTCTCGCTCTCCTCTTTCCTCCCCCTCTCGCTCTCCTCTTTCCTCCCCCTCTCGCTCTCCTCTTTCCTCCCCCTCTCGCTCTCCTCTTTCCTCCCCCTCTCGCTCTCCTCTTTCCTCCCCCTCTCGCTCTCCTCTTTCCTCCCCCTCTCCCTCTCCTCTTTCCTCCCCCTCTCCCTCTCCTCTTTCCTTCCCCTCTCCCTCTCCTCTTTCCTCCCCCTCTCCCTCTCCTCTTTCCTCCCGCTCTCTCTCTCTCCTCTTTCCTCCCGCTCTCTCTCTCTCCTCTTTCCTCCCGCTCTCTCTCTCTCTCCTCTTTCCTCCCGCTCTCTCTCTCTCTCCTCTTTCCTCCCGCTCTCTCTCCCCTCTTCCCCTCTCTCCTTCTCCTCTCTCCTCCCTCTCTCCCTCTCCTCTCTCCCTCTCTCCCCCTCTCCCTCTCCTCTCTCCTCCCCCTCTCCCTCTCCTCTTTCCCCCCCTCTCCCTCTCCTCTTTCCTCTCCCTCTCCCTCTCCTCTTTTCCCCCTTTCCCTCTCCTCTTTCCTCCCGCTCTCTCTCTCTCCTCTTCCCCCCCTCTCCCTCTCCTCTTTCCTCCCTCTCTCCCTCTCCTCTCCCCCCCCCCTCCCTCTCCTCTTTCCTCTACCTCTTCTTTTTCCTACCCCTCCCTCTCTACTCTTGCCACTACCCTCTTCCTCTCCCTCCTCTTTCTTCCCTCTCTACCTCTCCTCTTTCCCCCCTCTCCCTCTCCTCTTTCCTCCCCCTCTCGCTCTCCTCTTTCCTCCCCCTCTCCCTCCCTCCTCTTCCCAACCTCTCCCTCTCCTCTTTCCTCCCTCTCTCCCTCTCCTCTTTCCTCTACCTCTCCTCTTCCCCCCCTCCCCCTCTCCCTCTCCTCTTTCCTCCCCCTCTCCCTCTCCTCTTTCCTCCCCCTCTCCCTCTCTTCTTTCCTCCCCCTCCCCCTCTCCTCTTTCCTCCCCCTCCCCCTCTCCTCTTTCCTCCCGCTCTCTCTCTCTCTCTCTCTCCCACCCTCTCCCTCTCCCTCTCTCTCTCTCCCTCACTCTCTCCTCTCTCCTCCCCCTCACCCTCTCTCTTTAGCCCCCTCTCCCTCTCCTCTTTCCTCCCCCTCTCCCAGGTCTCCCTCTCCTCTTTCCTCCCCTTCTCCCAGGTCTCCCTCTCCTCTTTCCCCCTTCTCCCTCTCTTTTTTCCTCCCGCTCTCTCTCTCCTCTTCCCACCCTCTCCCTCTCCTCTTTCCTCCCTCTCCTCTTTCCCCCCTCTCCCTCTCGCTCTCCTCTTTCCTCCCCTCTCGCTCTCCTCTTTCCTCCCCCTCTCGCTCTCCTCTTTCCTCCCCTCTCCCTCTCCCTCTCTCCCTCTCCCTCTTTCCTCTCCCTCTCCCTCTCCTCTTTTCCCCCTTTCCCTCTCCTCTTTCCTCCCGCTCTCTCTCTCTCCTCTTCCCACCCTCTCCCTCTCCTCTTTCCTCCCTCTCTCCCTCTCCTCTTTCCCCCTCCCCTCCTCTTTCCTCTACCTCTTCTTTTTCCTACCCCTCCTCTCTACTCTTGCCACTACCCTCTTCCTCTCCCTCCTCTTTCTTCCCTCTCTACCTCTCCTCTTTCCCCCCTCTCCCTCTCCTCTTTTCCTCCCACTCTCCCTCTCCTCTTTCCTCCCCCTCTCCCTCCCTCCTCTTCCCAACCTCTCCCTCTCCTCTTTCCTCCCTCTCTCCCTCTCCTCTTTCCTCTACCTCTCCTCTTCCCCACCCTCTCCCTCTCCCTCTCCTCTTCTCTCCCTCCCCCTCTCCCTCTCTCTCTCTCCTCCCCCCCCCCCTCTCTCTCTCTTTCTCTCCCCTCCCCCTCTCCTCTTTCCTCCCCCTCCCCCTCTCCTCTTTCCTCCCGCTCTCTCTCTCTCCTCTTCCCACCCTCTCCCTCTCCTTTTTCCTCCCTCTCTCCCTCTCCTCTCTCCCCTCTCTCCCTCTCCTCCCCCTCCCCCTCTCCCTCTCCTCTTTAGCCCCCTCTCCCTCTCCTCTTTCCTCCCCCTCTCCCAGGTCTCCCTCTCCTCTTTCCTCCCCTTCTCCCAGGTCTCCCTCTCCTCTTTTCCCCCCTTCTCCCTCTCTTTTTCCTCCCCGCTCTCTCTCCTCTTCCCCCCCTCTCCCTCTCCTCTTTCCCTCCCTCTCCTCTTTCTCTCCCTCTCCTCTTTCCCTCCCTCTCTACTCTTGCCACTACCCTCTTCTTCTCTCTCTCCTCTTTCCCCCCTCTCCCTCTCCTCTTTCCTCCCCCCCTCTTCCTCTCCTCTTTCCCCTCCCCCCTCTCCCTCTCCCTCTTTCCTCCCCCTCTCCCTCTTCTCTTTCCTCCCCCTCTCCCTCTCTCTCCCCCCCTTCTCCCTCTCCTCTTTCTCCCGCTCTCTCTCTCTCCTCTTTCTTTCCGCTCTCTCTCTCTCCTCTTTCCTCCCGCTCTCTGTCTCTCCTCTTCCCACCCTCTCCCTCTACTCTTTCCTCCCTCTCTCCCTCTCCTCTTTTCCCCCTCTCCCTCTCCTCTTTCCTCTACCTCTCCTCTTTCCTACCCCTCCCTCTCTATTCTTGCCACTACCCTCTTCTTCTCCCTCTCCTCTTTCCCTCTCTCCCTCTCCTCTTTCCCTCTCCCTCTCCTCTTTCCCTCTCCCTCTCCTCTTTCCCTCTCCCTCTCCTCTTTCCCTCTCCCTCTCCTCTTTCCCTCTCCCTCTCCTCTTTCCCTCCCCCTCTTCCTCTCCTTTTTCATCCCACTCTCCCTCTCCTCTTTTCTCCCCGTCTCCCTTTTCTCTTTCTACTCCCTCTTCGTCTCCTCTTTTCATCCCCCTCTCCCACTCTCTCTCTCTCCTGTTTCCACTCCCTCTCCGTCTCCTCTTTCCATCCCCTTTTCCCACTCTCTCTCCTCCCTCTCTCCCTCTCCTGTTTCCACTCCCTCTCCATCTCCTCGTTCCTTCCCCTCTCCCTCTCCTCTTCCCTCCTCTCTCTCTCCTCTTTCATCCCTTTCTCGCTCTCCTCTTTCCATTCACTCTCCCTCTCCTCTTTCTACTCCCCGCTTTCCTCTTTCTCTTCCTCTCCTCTTCCCTCCCACTCTCGCTCACCTCTTTCATCCCCCTCTCCGTCTCTTCTTTCATCATCCTCTCCCTCTCCTCTCCCCCCCCTCTCCCTCTCCCTGTTCTCTTTCCTCCCCTTCTCGCTCATCTCTTTCTTCCCCCTCTCGCACTCCTCCTTTATCACCCTCTCCCTCTCCTCTTTTCTTTCCCTCTTCCTCTCTTCTTTCCTTCCCCTCTCCCTCTCCTCTTTCCCCCCCTCTCCCTCTCCTCTTTCCTCCCCTTCTCCCTCTCCTCTTTTCTTCCCCTCTTCCTCTCCTCTTTCCTCCCCCTCTCCCTCTCCTCTTTCCTTCCCCTCTCCCTTTCCTCTTTCATCCACCTCCCCCTCTCATTTTTTCTCCCCCTCTCCCTCTCCTCTTTCCTCCCCCTCTCGCTCACACCTTCCCTCCCCCTCTCGCTCATACCTTCCCTCCCCCTCTCCCTTTCGCTCTTCCTCTCCCCTTTCCTCCCCAATACCAATACTCTCTAAAAATTGCGCTTTTCATGTATTCTCTGCTCGCTTCTGTTTTCACGACTTTCTACCGGCTGATCTAGATTATGGATATTAATACCACATTTTACCCTTCAAATTGCCCGCCGACCACATACATTATACAGTTCAACCTGGTTCATAAATAAGATAAGTATCGTCCTATCTGAGCAATGAGTGCAAGTGCATTCCGCTCTCTCGTGGTGTTTAGGCGGCGCGACCTGTCGACACGGAGGTGCGTGATCCCGTGACCCTAAAGTGACACGACCCAACACTTGCACGTGCCTGCGTCACTGGGAGGGCGGCCGCTAAGTGCCTCTTGATGACTACATATAAACAAAAACACTTCAACGAGACATCTACAGCGCCTGACCACATCCGTGAATGTTCATAACATTAGCACTGATTTAAGGTGAAGGGATAGAAAACACTTGTGAAGATTCCTGGACGCCACCTTCCCCTCACAACTAAAGGGAACATAAGTTGTGTCTTGTCCGCAGGAATTCCCCGCAGCTTCCCAACAAGGCCACTATTCACAAACGCTCCGGCAGCGTTAAATGAAAACGACACCACAGCTGAAACATATTAAGCGGCGTGCAAAGTATTGCACCAAAGCAAGAACTAAAAGGTTGAACAGGCCTATCGACCGCGCTTGGGTTAATCATTCAGTCCACTTTTGGAACCTATCAGTCCCTAACAGCACCGCATCCTTCCTTCGCCTCGGTGAGTGCTCACCTCTGCCGCACTAACCCTCCGACAGAAAGCCACTTGAGTTCCATTACTAGACCAATAGCCGGGTCGGCATGAATGGCTCATTGTAATAGTAATCATCTGTGGGCACAGGATTTTGGACAGTATCTCGTCCTCCTGTAACCTCTCAAACCTCCGTCGCTCTCTTTTCGTTACGTCTCCGTTTCCCATGCTGTGACTATTTCCTTCTAAGGTTCTACATCGCAGTGCATTCAAATTTCGTCACAGATCGTCCAACCAATCGAACACTAGACATGGTCTTCGATATTACTTAACTCCGAAGTAAATCCAATATTAAAGATTAAAAGTGAAACACAGTGTTTTGTTTGTAGAAGTTACTCTTTATTATGAAAAAAGGATTTTTTTCTGTCCGTATCTTATGTTTGTTCTCTTTTCCTTCTTTTCATTTTGGCTCGCATCAAGAATGGCGCCCTTTTTCGTCTTCTCTTTCCCATTTCTGTCTCCTATTTGGAGATATTTAATAAAACACCATTACAAAAATAGCCATTAAATATTGGATATACCTTATAATACAACCTGCCCACTAACCTGCCCACTGTATGTGTATGTGCGTGGTGAATGTGTGTGAATGTGTGTGAGTGTGTGTGTGTGAGTGTGTGTGTTTGTGTGCATGAGTGCGTGTTTGTGTGCATGTGTGTGTGCGTTTGTGTTTATGTGTTTGTGAGTTTGTGTTTGTGCGTTTGTGTTTATGTGTGTGTGTGTGTGTGTGTGTGTGTGTGTGTGTGTGTGTGTGTGTGTGTGTGTGTGTGTGTGTGTGTGTGTGTGTGTGTGTGTGTGTGTGTGTGTGTGTGTGTGTGTGTGTGTGTGTGCGAGTGTGTGTACGTGCGAGTGTGTATGCGTGCGAGCGTGTGTGTGTGCGAGTGTGTGTGTGTGTGCGAGTGTGTGTGTGTGTGTGTGTGTGTGTGTGTGTGTGTGTGTGTGTGTGTGTGTGTGTGTGTGCGAGTGTGTGTGCGAGTGTGTGTGTGTGTGTGTGTGTGTGTGTGTGTGTGTGTGTGTGTGTGTGTGTGTGTGTGTGTGTGTGTGTGTGTGCGTGTACATGTGCGTGTGTGTGTGTCCACACACAATAGTGTATCGACATGAATAATAACATTAATAATAATATTAATAATAATAATAATAATAATAATAATAATAATAATAATAATAACAATAATGAT
>BOPN01000350.1:47500-50900 GCA_017312705.2 Penaeus japonicus
TGAGACATTATGACGTCATCCTGACAATTCTTTACGGACGATGAGTCATCCTCTCTAGTCTGTAACCTCTGATGTATCCTAACGAGGGCGCAAACGATAACCAGACAACTACAGCACCAATTTGTATATAGGTTGTCAACCCATTCAACATTTTGTTAGAAGAAACAAGCAAAGTCACTTCAAAGTCCGAATGTCTAATTTGAAAGCGAAGGTGTTTAAATGATGAGACTGCAGAAAAATCGTCTTCTGCCCTCTGGATAGTCACCGTACATGTCATCTTTTTGTGCTTCCCCTCTCACTCTCAAAACATTTTCTGGACCTTTAATGTTTCAATTTTCTTGTGGCGTGTTTTTTTTCTTACTTTTTGCAGACAGACTGAGAATGGGAGACGGGACTCATCCTCAAACCATCTCTATTTCAGTACATGCCATCATCACTGTGTCCATCATGGTTTAAGTATCAAGATTCTTATCACGGTGTTTTTCATGCCTTCTTTACTGTGTCTGTCTAGACCCTCCGATGTGTGGCACCCTGACATGGAGCATCTTAACCACGCACCATGTTCACTGCCGCTACCCGTGACAAAAGCATACAGCCCCACTTTCTTCGCCGGGAAATATCAAGTCCTTCCGATATGCAAGTATCCAACCATTTTTCTGGTTGCCTTATGCCCAGGAGCATGCACGACTAAGCACTCAAGAATGAACGGATGTAAGTATGAAATTTAAGTTAATGATTAAGTAATCCCCGTCTTGGACCCTGCTAAGATGACCGAGAATTGCTGACAATAATCGAAAGCGAAAATGTTACAAATAAACAATTTCCAACAAAACTTGCTGGAATCTTTAAACATGCCAATGGAAAAATAAACCTCAATTACAGCGGGGGCAACAACGCCACTAAAAATAAAAAAGCAATACCAATAGAACTAACGAGAATGATTAGCATAACACATAAGCGTTATAGCAACAACAATCAGGATAAAAAATGTAGTATGTTTTTCAGAAAAGGAGAGAAATGTGGGAGCCTATACTAAATAATTCTATCTCCCAAGCTTTGGAGTCATATTCTTTCCCAAACTCTTAGTTATGTTACTTCCCATACTCATATCTTAGGTCGACAAAGTTGACTCCATATAACGTCAGAAATGGACAAAGCTTAATAATTACGTATGCTGGTTCGCGGTTTTTCAGTTTCTGACGTCACACCAAGCAAAAATTACAGAGCAAAGCTAGCCCGTGTGGACACGGTCTAAGCCACGTTCTTTTCCAAAATCTTAGTCATCATTTTCTTGCCCATGTCTTTAACCCTGTTTCTTCTCATGCTCATGGCAAATTTCCTTCTCGTGCCCTTAGCCATCTTCTTGACTATTTGTCATGTTTTTGCCTATGCTTATGGGCCACATGTTTGTTTAAGCTAATAGGCATGTTATCCTCATCACATATATACATATAATGTAAGAGAAATTTCTATCGTAGAAAATATATTCAACTCTCCACCAAAGGCTGAACCGTTCACTAAACAAGTCAAATACCAAAAAGTGGAAGATCGTCCACTGGGGTCTTCAACGTGAGGCGTGTGGGCGGGACACAACGCGGCACCCCCATCTCCATCTCCGCCCACGCCCTCGTACTCGGTTTGTGGTCGACCTCACCCTCCAGCATTGAACACCGAGCCACATCTGCAAGCCCGCTACCCTAACGGAAAGATGTTTGCTGTGAGCAACACGAACACCGTTCCTTCATGCTCCTTCCACACAAAAATGATTTCGGTGTTGTGTTCGGTGTTCAGTTTTCTTAATCATAGTTCAAACTTACTAAAGTATGCACAAAATGCAGCCGTCATCGTTACTATTAGCATCGTCATTATCACCCGCACAGTGACATTAGACATATATCTATCATACTACATCTAAATCGATGCCACACGGTTAAAACGGTTACTTTGCAGAAATTTAACAATTACCGCTATAGACACCTTCCCTTTAATACGGCTACTTTTTTACTTATGGCTCTGATAATTGCAATAAGACCCCGGTTAGGATAGTTGCAATGGAGGGGCCGGAGTCGGTCGTGGTGGCAACAATGTTGGCGATGGCAGTGGCCGACAGTGAAGCAGATTGTGGCTTTTGACAATACCGGTGACGACAGAAACAAGAATAAAAAGAGAGAAGCCACATATCAGCAACTATAAGCCCGATCGCAAAAACTAAATAATTGATGCACTGATTTTGTTTCTATTTTGGGGTTGCTTGTGATGCAAGGACCAGTCCGGATAAAATAGTCAAATGATTCATTCCAGGAACTCGGTCCGCTGGATGGAAATTGGAAATGTTTGTCAACTTTAAACAGCACTCAAAATCTGGAACCTGACATGTTTTAAACACATTAAAATGATAGATGAACAGGAAGACAATGTGGTAAAATATAAAATTTTGTTAGATATATAGTTCAAGGTATGTCGATGAAGATGAGTCTAATATTTCAAAATATGATCAAAACATTTTTTTTCGATGTATATCGGTATATTTAATAAACAATCAATCCATTAAATTGTTCATAGATCCTACAAATGCTGAATGATTACCGAAAAAAAAACGAAGAAGAAAGATGGAATACATACAGAAATAATAATAGTGATTTTAATAAAGAGAGAAGAAGAAAAAGAAGACCAAGAAGAATTAAATAGAAGAAAAGAAAGAAGAAAGACTAAAATAAAAGACGGAAAGGATAAAGAAAGAGAAAGACAAAGATATAAAAAAGAAGAAGAGGGAGAAGAAACAAGAATTCATTGGGACAAATGTAGAAGAAAGGTATGAAAGAGATTGAATAACAACTACATCTCTTGCAGGATTCGACAAGTGTTTCAATACTTCGCGCCGCAGGGAACGTGTACTGAAGAGTTTACAGAAAAATAATAATAACGGAATGAAATACTTCGGATGTAGTCCTTAGAAGAGGAAATACTTTTTGAATCAAGAGGAAAGGATTGGACATATAAATAACTGCGGGCAAAATAACATTTTGTAAGGAGGGTTCAATTCAAAGCAACATACACACAGGAACATACACATATCCAAACGAGTGGTGATATATATATATATATATATATATATATATATATATATATATATATATATATATATATATATATAAAATATATATAAACATATATATATACCTATATATATACATATTTATAAACATATATATATGTAAATATATTCATATATATATATACATATATATACATATATATATATACATAACCACATATACATATATATACATATATATAAACACATATACATATATATAAACACATATACATATATACATACATATATATAAACATATATATAAACATATATATATATATATATATACATATATAAACATAT
>BOPN01000350.1:62756-67756 GCA_017312705.2 Penaeus japonicus
AGAGAGAGAGAGAGAGAGAGAGAGAGAGAGAGAGAGAGAGAGAGAGAGAGAGAGAGAGAGAGAGAGAGAGAGAGAGAGAGAGAGAGAGAGAGAGAGAGAGACTGATATATAGGTAAATCTACAGATGGATGGATGGATAGATTGCAGGATTACCAGCTTGATATTTCTATTAAGGCCCATCACAGATGGCACCACCTATCAATTTGGGACAAGGCGATAAGTTTGAGTGAAGATCAGTCTTGACACGTAACGGATTATGACTGAGTGAGATGCGAAGCAGTAGGTAGCGCGCGCAATGGGAGGGGGACGGATAGGGTGGGGAGGGAGGAAGAGAAGGGGAAGGGACACGGTTCTCCAAACAGGTTTTGAGCAACAACAATTATAACTGGGGATGTGGGTCAGTGTATCACCGGGATCACTCCCGCGCTCTTACGTCGATTCACGCAGGTACATCAACGCCATTGTCACTCGCTATTAAAAAATAATAGCAGAGTCTGGGAATTAAATACCTTTAAAGAATCCAGCGCAAGTACAGTATCAGAACATTCTTCTAACAGTCAGTGTTCGTAACCGTGGTTTAATTTTACGTGTCCGGTTTTGTATTTCTGAACATTGGCAACAAATGGGTGCCAATATATGTAAATATCTTAAGATGAGCTTAACTACGGATGGGATAGTTTCGTAGGCATCTACCTTCACTTAGCATCTTGGTGAAGTTGCAGAATATATTGGATCTTCGACGGTTCGCCTCCCATCTTACCTGCAGTTCGCTTCTGTGCGTATAGGTCCAACGATCCCATCGTATTCTGCGAACCAATCTTGAGAACAAAATACTAACTGCACAGTATAATTCGAAATCCCTCTTAAACTTATCGGCGATTTTTAAAATGCAACAGTTTTTTTATCGCCATGTCTTTGTCTATCTCCTGAAACCCGAATAAAATCATTTCCTGCTCCCGTTCAAAACTAAAGAAAACCTCCTGTCTTCTCGATGCCGGCAGCCTCGTGACCTTTCTCGCACGTCCCCACATCCTGCAAAAGTCCTATATACCGTCTGTCCCCATGCCAACGCAATGAACATTCCTTTCAACCACGCCTCCTCTCGCCCAGACCGTTAGTGAATCCTGCAGGAATGGCGGGCGCTCGTGCGGATCAGGTGGCAGAACCATAAAAACTTGTGCCTCCCAACGCAAGCGGACCTCACTTGTCAATTACCTCGCTCGGCGTCCAACATCACCCCTGGCATCCGCCTACTTGCCTTCCTGAAGTCCTCCAGCACTTTCATATTGTTGCATTTAAACTTTTAAAAATTGCAGCGCATGGGGCCGGCCACGTGCGGAACGAGAAGCCGACTGGCCATGGGAAGAGAGCAAGAGTGGCTGAGCGATGGCAAGTAGGTCACGACATCCTAGTCGGATGTCGTGGCTCACATGTAAGATCGGTCTCGTCATCACTCATCATTAAACGTTCTCTTATATGTTAGATTGATGGGTAACGCTCCGTCGCTTTCCATTCCCGATATGTAATCCACAATGATCCACAATTTTCAAATACCATGGATATCAGCAAATGTAACTTTGCGCTCTCTGTTTATCAAGCCCAGAACAATATTTAATATTACAATCACTGTTAATGTTTGTCTCAGAACTTCCCATTAACTGCTACACAAACCATTTAGGCGTAAATAACATTTGCCCCGAAAATCGTGTATCATCTGTTAGTAACAACATTCGTATGATTAACATACGGTATTAAAATGAGTTCAAACAATTAGCAAAATGCTACATGTTACCTTTAAACGGTGCATGAGTCAATATTTGATCTATCAATGCTTGTCAATAAGGACTAGCCCCTAGTGCTGAACTCCAACTTAAAGGAAAACTAACCTGTTGAATGTTAAGGACCATCCTGAGTGGCGGCTGCTTACGCCATCGTTATCCACTGGCGAAGGAGATATAGGAAACAGTGCCAAGTTGACCCTCGTGCGGTCCACTACATCGCCCGCTCCATCGGACAATTATGAATCATCTCTTCGTGTCTCTTTTCGACGTATCGCCCTTGTTATATTGAAGAATACCTAAATGATTTCACCGTATCAACAGGATTATCCAAATTCTTTCTTTTGTGAGCCACGACGAAATTCATCGTTGATGGAATCAATTTCTTACAACATATTTAATTTTCAAAATGATTCTATTACAATCAGATATTATGAGCTCTTTGCAAATGACTCCTGGCTGTCCCACACTGACAGGGTGTTAATAGTTCCTCTGTCGATATTCCTGATGTTTCACTAGTAAAACCAACAAAGTCCTGCATCGCCTTGTGCGACAGGTTTTGTAAAGATCACATGATCAATAGCGATGCGATGTACACATGTGCAAATGTTTGTTCATAGCTTACGTTTGACTTAGCCACTTCATTATAGCTTCGCCTGATCCGTAGTACCGACACGCCTAGCTCAAGATCAAAACCTAACTTTACCGCAGTCATAATTCGATAAGAGCACCATCAAACGACGGTCTACTTATAGGTATGCCTTCGTCCTTTTTGCTCGTCCATTGGTTAATCAATGAATTGTAACTCCTGGAATATTTCTTCGTATCTTCGACCAAATTCTTGATAGTCTCGGAGTCCGTAGGTTATTCAACACGCCACCGCCTCTTCTACATTATGCAGGTTATTCCGTAACTTGCTATCACTGATATCATTATATGCAAGCGAGTGAAAACGACAGCATGTCTTCTGCTACGACTCATTTCCTACAATCTCACGCATCATTAAAATATGAAGTTGCATCACTACGATATGTATCCGGTGCCAGCCGGCACAGTCGTCAAACACCACCTAGCTGACAGCAGCGGTCAGCAGCGGTCAGCAGCAACACTCTGTACAAAATGAAGTTAAACGACACATCCTCTTGCTAGCAATCTCGTGTCCCCTTCCCCATCCCCTGCAAAACCCCACCACCCCCAGCGAAGTGGCTACTAATGGGGAGGTGCTCGACTCCGGCACTCGCACGTGCTCGCCCTCGCATAATAACTTTGACACAACCGACAGACCCGCGGCTGCAACACGTGTGCAGCTTCGTCGTTGTAACATACACCCTAAACTTCGAGTTATGCATACGTTGTGCTCCAAAGTGAGACGGAGCCATAAGGATGTCATATCTCTTAGTTATCCAATAAGGAGTTGGTTAATCCCTCAGGTGAACAGAAGCCAACGATGCACATTAGCCAATGAAAACAAGGCTCGCAAGGACAGCGATCAATGATTGGTCCGACTCACAGCCAGGGCTTGGTACATACGCTGCCAAGTTAATTTACATTGTCCTTTAATTAGTTTAAAATAAACTTTTTCCTGATGCGTCACTGCATTCTCTAGTTAAGGTTAGGTTAGAAAGGAACACGGTTGTGGTTCGGGAGAAACGAGGGGGGCGCCGCTCACGTAAACAAATGGTTGGGCAAATCCCCCGGCCAGCACACGCTCGGTTCCGCCACTACATCCTGTTTCTCCGTGACGTCACGCCAGGGCTCCACTTTGTGGGGAATTTTTAGAGGCCGTTGAGTCTCGCTCAGCTACGATACTGATACCACTCATCACACCTACTATAACACTATTTTTACTAAAGTTTGCGCAAGATGTACAAGTGCTTTGATGTACAAGTAAATAAGTTTCATAATACTATTTCATACAGAGCCCATGATCTGTAAGTGTTAGAGCAACTGTTGGACAGAGCATGAGATCAAACGATATCAGCTGAAACACTTGACTCCATCGTGAAAAAGTCGTGCCACAGTCTTTCCGTATCTCTCAACCATTGATATGTACGATTTAAATAATCTGTCACACATTAAACACATGGTTACAGAAGGAAATGTTGAAGGTCATATTAATGTCTCCTTTTATGAAATAATGAGCACAATACAACGCAAAACAAAAACAAAAAATTACTAAAAATAGCTGTTTGGTTATACTGACCGTTTTTGTACAACACAGGTTCCCCGATTCCGTTACATCCCATTGTTTTTTTTCTTTTCCTTAAACTGGGATGATAGTGACAAAATCTATCAAAGGAAGATGAGTGGTGGAACTCCTGATGTACGATCTCCTACATTCGCACACTCCTACCTCGGCAGTCGTCCATTGTAAATTAGAGCACATCCGACAAAAGGGTTGTTTTTAACATGTCACACTGATGGACGTTCCTCTTTGGTATGCAAATAGAGTGGAGGGTATTTTCGCCTTTGGATTGGCAAGCTTTTATCGATGACGTCACGCTGCTGTATCACCTATGGCTTCGGCATACCTGATTGGGTCGTGCAACGCAGAGAGATATTTAGGTTGAGTGACTGTCACGGTGGAGAACGGCCAGCGGAAGCGGAACAGGGAAGGAAGAGAAGGTACAAAAAGGGGGACGACGTGACGGTATGGAAAATGAAATACTTTCCATGCAAGCAGCACAACATACGCGCTAGTGTAGTGAGAAATAATTCATATTGCTTTTGTTTTTAAAATACATCTTTCTCATCAGACCTAGATGATCGGTGAGGTAAAATATGCATGGAAACTATCATCCTTTTTTTCAAAACAGCTGGTGAGCCTGCCTTGACCAAAACACGTATAGGTTTTCAATCGTTATTGTATATAGCTAAAAAAATAGGTCTTGTCTTGAATTCATCATTGTGACGACCATGGTATAAACGAGCAAATATAACTAAATCTTGCGCAGACCTACCAATTTAATCAACAGTGTGGGGCCGTTATACCCTACAACGGACCTGATTATTAAAAAAAAACATGGTAGCACAGTAGAATAGAAGAAATAAATATTATGCACTTTTTTCGGAACGCCGCGCTCCAAACTCAATCACGATAAGATGTGCAATGTGTGCACGTTAAAGCCACTCACGCTTCCGCTCTTTCACATCTGTGGATCATCTAAATCTGTCACTGTGCATTTCACTTTAATAAAAGCGTTATTTTGCACCGGTAAATCC
>BOPN01000350.1:85256-90000 GCA_017312705.2 Penaeus japonicus
AAGAAACTGGTGCCATCTAGGTTTTGGATGTTAGGTTTGCTCAGTATTATAGTAATTAAGACTGCAATTGTCATCATCACTCACTCCTTACCCATAGCACATTAAAATAGTAAAGTGATCCAAAATCCTCAAACGTCACATGACGCCTGCTGTCAGGCCAAAGCTCGAGTCATGTATGTCATGATGCTCATCCGCAATGGGTCAATATTATCAATAAAAAAAAATCTTACATATGAGTTTGCCAAAATAAAATGGAGGTCATATTTGACTAATGATATTTCCCCAAAATCCAAAATGTCAATACACACAAAATATGCAAAAATACACAACAACCTTAATCTAGTTCCTGACCCAGACTCCTCCCTTCCTTCCATGGCAATTAATTAAATGAATTCTTTATAAGCCACACTTTTACCCAATGACTCTTATGAACCCATTGCAGATAGTCATAGATTTACTTGCCCTGTCTCTAGGTTGGGTTTTATTTCAGAGTGAGGCAGCTTCATGCAACATACCTTGACTTTTCTCTCTTTCAGTCACTCATTGTAAAACTAGATCCATTTTTGTGTTTGTCTTATTTTTTGTTTTATTTTCATATGGCAGGCTCTATCAATACTGCAGTTGACTATAACTGTAGTATAAAGTCGATATCAACTCATTATTATCTTTATACTTAATGTGATAGATGTATTGCTGTTTTATGGGAGGACAAAAAGCAACTCCATTTCTTTCGTATTTGTGTACTGTTGTAAACAAATACGAAAAATACAATCATCCACAATGATGATAACATGAAGAGGTAGGGAAGACGAAGGAAACCTCTATTTATGACTGTGAGTGCCATTATACAAGGCATCCCTACTGGTATAGGGGCATATTGTAGACACTGGGCATGGTTTGTGTTATCTTCCTGTTCTTGTTCTTCCTGTACATCCTTCATCGCCAGTATGTTAGAGCAAGAGGTCAACAATTTACTGTGTGCCATCACTCTCTAGATAGTGCTTGCTAGAGACTGTGGTTGGGTGTCATTCAATGCTCTCTCTCCTACCTGTGCTAGGAGAAAGTGGTGCCATCTAGATTTTGAATGTTAGGTGAAACCTATTTTGCTTAATATTACAGGAATTACAGTAATTATGCCTGCCATTGTCATCATCACTCACTCATTACTCGTAGTATAATAAAGAAACAGAGAGATCCAAAATCCCTGAACATCATGTAAGTCATGAGGCCTGCTGTCAGGCCAAAAACTCCTGCGTCATGTATGTCATGACACCGATCTGCAATGGATTAGGGAGATTTCAAGTACATAATACAATTTGAAAAATTGCTACATTGTTTTTTGATGCTGGTAGCATCGGCTAAAAATTAAAGGGATGGGGAAAGTGTTTTCTCTGCCCTCTGGGCAGCGCAGACTACCCTAAAAGGCATTTTTCCATAAATTGGTCACAAAATAAGGGTTTAAGCTGCCTTTGGAAACCTGTAGCTCTGAAGCTAGCACCATTATAACTATAATACTTCATCACTGTGTGTACACTTCAACAGCGACAAGATGCTGATGCCGCATCACATATGCATTGACTCCCGGCGTTTCACACTTTTTGCCAGGTCACATATATGTGGTGTCTGCCGTGAAAAGGTTAAAGACTTTCAATTTAGATCATAATTATTTTTTGTATTTGTTTGGGTAAATTTGATTAATCAAAAATAAAATTTGCCCAAATATAATTGCAACAATTTATTTCTAAAGGATCACTACAGTTGTGCATATGGGTGGCATAATTTAACATTGGATATTCTGTGTTGACTGTCCCACCATACTGACATCTTACTATACAATGCATGCAAATCAGCATCTGTGTATGAATTTGATATTTCATAAAATCCTTTTCATAGCAACTTCCTGAAATAATTTTTGATGTAAAGAATCATTGCAAACTTTTCACCAAAGACAAGTATATATGCTGTAATTGTCACAAAATATTCACTTATCTTCTACATATACTGCTTGTCATTTAGTTTGTAAAATATTGTTGTGCTTTGAGATGACACAGGATACCAGCCATATTCATTCAATTATGTTTCCATTTTCCTTACACTTGATAAATTGAAAAAATAACTTTCAGTTTCTTTTATCCGACTATCTTTACTTTCTCCATAAATGTCCATAAATGTGACCATCCTATAACATCACTTCAGATTTTTTTCAATGTATTACTTTAAAATATGTCATCACTTTTGTTCAAGAATCTTCCAATTGCAAAGTTCATGCACCTTTATAGCTTCCTTTTACTACAGTACCATTATATCATCATAACACAGTAGTTTTTAGGATTTTTCTGTCATAGCTTACACGAATAATAGCACCAACAACCTGTATATCCTGAGATCAACAGATAAAACACATTAGGTAAGGAAGAAATCAGGTATAATAAATGAAAAATTCAACACTAATTTAATATTACTGCTGCTACTTCCAAGGAGTGGCTTGGTTGAATAGCAGTCTTAGACTTTCGTCTTATTACATAAGAAAAAAAAATTATCCAGGAGGATAGATCACAAAGAAAAATCTAGAATATTGACACATAAATCTACTTTTTTGCATAACATACAACACAATTAATCTGGATATGTATGCCTATATGGCATACATATCCAGATAAAACTTTCAAACTCTCCAATAATGCAAGTATTATATAAATGCAACATAAAGCTGTTGCCTAGACATATTAAACATGGTCTGAATGTTCCTGAAAGGGATTCCTTGGAAGTAACAACTTGAGGATTAGACCTTTATACAGTCATTAAACGAATCCTACATTAAAAATTATTTAGTAGTGTACCCATTATTCAACGGACCCCCTGGAAAGTCATTCAATTTGTTCTAGATTACTGCTTCACTTTTATTTTTTGAATATAGATATTAATAATTTTATCTTGTATATTTGTATTATGAATACTAATTTAAATTTGTGATTTTATCTATTCCTCCATCACCCCTTAAATGAAAACAAGTGATGCATTCTTTTAGATAACTTTCTTTTCTCATAAATAAATAAAAGAGCTGACAGCTGCTCCTAATGCATGATGCTGCCATCTTCCATTCTGTTCCTCCACTTATTGATACTTATATTTTTTATATATGGATGTCTATAAAAAAGCCATAAATTTTGGGTCTGGGGACTGCTGAACTACAAGGGAGATTATTGTTCTTAGTATCTTAAATACCCACGAAAAATGTCATTCTCCCAATAAAATTATTATCATTTTGTGAAAAAGATATATCTCTATCGATTTGAAAAAGTTTCCTGCAATTCTTCAGGAAACTTTTGATTCCTGTGAACTCTTTCAGGAGTATATCTAAAGATGAGAGGGTTGAGTTTATTGGCCAATACATTATAGTTTTCAAAACAAGAGTTTACTGCTGTCCTGTTAAAAATCAAGATCTGGAAAAAATCTAATGAATAATAATGAAATCTAAAATGTAGCTGAATTTAACAAATTGATTATTCTATAGTTCTGAGAGAAAAAAACAAATATCAAAATAATATGGCTAATAACAATAATCATAATCATCATCACAACAGTAATAATAATAACAAAACTAAGACAGAGACAAATAAGCAAAGACAGTTGTATAAACATGAAACAAAAATCTTTATGGTTATAAAGAGAAAAGTAAAAGTGAAAAGGTACACAAGAAGTATAAAAAGACAAGTAAAAATGAAAAATATGAAGAAAGAGAAGACCAAGAAATCATTAAGGTTAAAATAATAAGGTAAAGAAAAATGATGAAGAAAGTTCTATTTAATTCAATAAAAAGTTAACAAAATAATAATTTATTAAAAGTGCCGATAAGCATTTAGAATTACTGAAAATGCTTTTTAAAAGACCTTTCTCTTTTGCTAAAACAAATAAATAAATAGGAATTAAGTAATCTTCTAAATTTCCCATAATGTTCTATGATGTTTTTAAAACTTCTTTTTCTAGGTTTACTTTATTTCCTTGATATCCAACAGCAATTTTTAACTGCAGCATATAACAAATCTATAAAAACAGTGAGTGAAATGACAAGTATCCTCCCGATGTCAAGTATTACTTCTCTTTTTGCATTTTTTTCTTTTCTTTGAGATATGAGGAAACACTTCATCATCACTACTACTCAGATACGATATCTCTCGCTTTCTGAAGAATTTCAAGACTCTCTCATGGCAACATATTTTTTTATTACTGAACCCACAATGACATTTACGACTTCTTATGATGCGTTTGGGTGATCTATCCAGGGTAGGCACAAAAGTGATCGGTTTTGGAGCTTCAAATGGATCAGCAAGCCGAATCACTTTGGGAATGAGGGATTTGTGCCTCAAGCGTCTCTGATGATTTGCGAGACGAGTTCGAGGCTTTATGTAATGTTCTTCAGTGAACCATGGGTAACGACACTTGTACTCTTTCAGCATTCCTGGGGGAAGACGTGACCTGAAAAAGTAGATAATTTCCTGTTTAATGGGTGCTTTTGTTTCCACATGGGATTCAATTCAAAATTATTCAATGAACTTTTGGAATAAGAAGTTTTAATCTTTATTGCTACTGTTATGCTCTTATAGATACATGCATAAATTATATATATAGGTATATATAGGTATATATAGGTATATATAGGTATATATATATATAAATATATATATATATAAATATATAATATATATATATATATATATATATATAGGTATATATAGGTATATAT
>BOPN01000350.1:104163-106663 GCA_017312705.2 Penaeus japonicus
TATATATACATACATATGTATGTATATATGTATATGTATATGTATATGTGTGTGTGTGTGTGTGGCTTGTTGGGTGGGTGTATAAAGGGTAAACAGTGGATGCATCAAACATTCATAAAACAAAAATGTAGGTATATTTGATTTGCTGATAAAAAATGAAGAGCAATAACACAAAATAGGTGGTACCAGGGTTTTTGCTGAGCCTGCATACATATGAATATGCATCAGGATTCATAAATATTTATTTTGATTTGCCAGGGTTTTATTGGTTTAATGAAAAAATAAAACTTACCTTTCCAGTGAGACAGATCCCAACCATTGCATAGATGCTCCTTGCGGCATTTTAGGGACCTTGCAACCCTGCCGAGTACCTCTTGTCTTACATCTAGATATCATGTAAACTAAAAGAGCCATCAATTGCAAAGAAGGTTGGGAGGAGTAAGCTGATACCAGGCGTAACTCACATCGCCGTGCAACACCCACAACTGGGTATATGTTAGTATTGCGAGGTAGTTCTGAATACTGGAAACCTGGAAAAGAAGGACTATCAGTAGCTGAAATTTTTAAAAATCTGTATCTACACAATCATAAGCAGCTCTTAAAAAAAACAGAGCTCAAACTTAAGCTGCATGAATAAAAAAATGAAACATTACAAAACCATTATAACCTATCACATTTACCTATAAGTGAGTCAGGTGAAAAAATGAAAATTACTGTAGTTATATTCTATTGCATATATTATAACCTACTTCCTTACTGTTATATATCCTCATTCTATTAACCCAATACAGCCAGCCGCTGGCCACAGACAGTGATTATGTAATATGATAGCGCCGGGTGCTGGCATACACCATCAATAATATAATTGATTTAGGCCTATGCGTTCAAGAGCCCCGGCATTGAAGCCATAAAAGACGAAACAGTCCCGGCGGGAATGGGTTTAGTAAATATTCCAATGCTTATATTTTCTGAAATTTAAAAGGCCTTGAATTATACTATACAGTAAGAGGAAAATGTATGATGATGATAATGGTAATAATAATAATAATAATTAAAAAAAGCAATAGTAATAACAATCATAATAATAACAATAATATCATCAAAAATAATAACCTGAAAACAGAAATATGAAACCTATAAAGCTCATTCATAGCATTCATTCTATAATATGGCAATACTGAATAATTTCCTCCTTCCAATGAAGATAACTTCATACCCATTGCAGATGGGGATAGTGTATATATACATATATATTTACATATATATCTATATCTATATATATCTATATATATCTATATATCTATATATATCTATATATATATATCTATATCTATCTATCTATCTATCTATCTATCTATCTATCTATCTATATATATATATTCATATATATATATCTATATCTCTATATCTTAAATATCACTGCACATTTCAGTTTGCATAAAGATTATATTTCTGGTTGTTAATAACAAGTAAACTGTAAACCATAAATAACTATTCCATTTGAGGGGAAGCTTTTGTAGAACATGTAATTGTGTAAATCCATCAAACAAGTATATGCCAAACCACTTTTTTTCTCGCTGAAGAACCAATCATATATAACCAACCTTTATTGTACTTTCATGTTAGCATACTATGTTTATTTATCTATATAATATTCAAAGTTAGTACTTTCTCAGAGATAAATGTTACTTATTGTCAACAACTTTCAAAAGAAATAATACTTACCAATAATCTTGTTGTTAATTGCAAACATAAGGGTCCCTTTTATCAGATTGAGGTGAACAGTTACAAAATCTTTTGGAAAGAACTGGAAGTCTTCATGGATCACAGCTATACTACCATGACACATAGATCCTGAAAAATGACTGAACTTAATATAAAAAAGTAATACTGTACATAGAATAATCCAAATAACATCAAAATTGATTTCCCAAGTTCTAATATAAGGAATGTTGAGGAATTAAACAACTTAAATAAAAAGAAAAAAATTACTTTCCAACCTGAAGTCAAACAGAAATATGATTACAATTAGAAAAATAGATACCCTTGGTATCTTCTTACCTCCACATGACATAGCCCACGATTCTTTATCCATTCCAAGTCGGCATTTCTGATTCCATTTTTCAGTAAAATCAGCATCTTCTGTTGCAATACCAACCATCTGTAAATATATATGTTACTCAACAGCTTTAGAATACCTCGCAAATCATTAGTGTTGGAGAAGCAGTCTTAACAATTTCATTTGTGGTACTTATTTTGATGATAACCACAGTAACTGTTTTGTTATCATCCTCATAATCATTATCATCTGTTGCAATTGTTAACCACTAAAGAGTGAGCGATCTTGATTGAGCATCAACTTTTAAAAACTGATAGGCTTTTTTTTTTCCTTTTGGTGTAAAAAACTAATAAATCTGGTACTACCTAGCACATCTACTTCAAGGCCAAAGTGAGCTATCATCCAGCAATCATTCACATTGCATGATCAGTAAAGTTATGA
>BOPN01000350.1:121663-124163 GCA_017312705.2 Penaeus japonicus
CAGTGAGGCTCGTATCGGCGTAGGCAGCGCGGTGCAACGACTGCCGGTGTATGTCGCTGATCTGGACGAGAGCCTGCCTGCTGGGCCTGACTTACCTAACGCAGAGTAAGGCGGTGTGGCCGGACCTGGACGGAAGCTGGTGAGGGTGCACGGTGAAGATGTGCCCTTGCTTCCAGAGGTTGGCTGTGCAGAGGTAGTTACGGCTGAGCGACTGCACCTTGCCCCCAGGACAGAGTCTAGGATCCAGTGTCGACTGTCAAGAGTGATGCGTGGAGTAGAGGGCCTAGTGGAGCCCATCCAAAACCTGCAGCTGGCTGATGGCGTAGCAGTTGGGCGGAGCCTCGTTGGAGCGGGTGAGGGGTTAGTTACAGTGTTGGTGGCTAACTTCTCTGATAAGGCCCAGAAGATGCCAGCTGGTGCAAAGCTGGGCACTTGTGAGGAAGTGGAGCGTGCAGAAGAGTCGTCGGAGAGCGAGGAGTTGGTTAGTGTAAGGCCGTTGCCTGACTTCCTCGAGGATTTGGCGCACCGGAGCGCCGCTAACCTGACGGAGGCACAGACAGAGAAGATGCGCCACACCCTGGCTCAGTATGCAGATGTGTTTAGTAGGGGTGACTTGGACCTGGGCCGCACAGGATTGGTGAAGCACCGCATTAACACCGGAAGTAGATTGCCCATCAAGAGCCCTCCCCGACGTATTGCACCAGCCAGGCGAGAAGAGATGCAGCGCACTGTCAATGAGCTGGCGGCGCAGGGGGTGATTGAACGGTCAGACAGTCCATGGTCATCAGCGGTAGTCCTGGTGAAGAAAAAGGACGGTACACAACGCTTCTGTGTGGACTACCGGGCGCTGAATGACATGACTGTCAAGGACTCATACCCCTTGCCGAGAATTGATGACACACTCGATGCATTGGTGGGGGCCAAGTGGTTCTCCACACTCGACCTGAAGTCGGGTTATCATCAGGTGGAGATGGCGGAAGAGGACAAGCCAAAGACTGCCTTTTCCTTCGGGCAGGGCCTGTGGCAATTCAACGTCATGCCCTTTGGTCTCTGCAATGCCCCTGGTTGTTTCGAGCGTCTGATGGAGAGGGTATTGGATGGCCTGCAGTGGAAGACGGCGCTTGTCTACATTGATGACGTCATCGTCTTCGGGAGCACCTTCGAGGAGGAGCTGGAGCGGCTGGAGGAGGTACTACAGCGGTTGAGGAAGGCCAACCTCAAACTCAGCCCCAAGAAATGCTCGATGTTCCAGCATGAGGTGCCATTTCTGGGGCATGTCGTCAGTCAAGATGGTGTGCGCACCGACCCACAGAAGGTGGCAGTGGTGGAGAAGTGGCCGGTTCCCACCAATGTGGCAGAAGTCAGGAGTTACCTGGGCCTGTGCACGTACTACCGCCGCTTTGTACCGGACTTCGCCAGCGTAGCGGCTCCTCTCCACCGACTTACACGAAAAGGGGAGTGCTTCCAGTGGGACGAGGCGTGTCAGTCCGCATTTGACAACCTGAAGAAGGCCCTGGTGGAAGCACCGGTCTTGCCCTATCCGGACCCGAAGCTCCCTTACCTGTTGGACACCGACGCCAGTGCGGAGGGCATCGGGGCAGTTTTGTCACAGATGAAAGACGGGAAGGAGTATGTCGTGGCCTACTACAGTGCCAAGTTCAGCAGGCCTGAACGCAACTATTGTGTGACAAGGAAAGAGTTGTTGGCAGTCGTGAAGAGTCTTGAGCACTTTCACCCGTATCTCTATGGTGCCGAGTTCACCATCCGGACCGACCATGCTGCTCTACAGTGGTTGAAGTCGCTGAAGGTAGCAGAGGGTCAGCTCGCAAGGTGGTTAGGGCGCCTTGAGCAGTACAACTACCACATCGTCCACCGCCCGGGTCGTGTCCATTGCAATGCTGACAGCCTGAGTCGACGCCCGTGTGAGGCTAGTTGCTCACATTGTGTCCAGAAGGACTCTGATCCTGTGTGTCTCCGTCTACAGGTGCTGGGACAGCCACTAAAGGGGATGATGAGCATGCAAGGCACAACGTGAGGACTCTGACCTTGCTCCCATTGTCCGGTGGCTTGAGGCTCTCAGTGGACGCCCCAGTTGGGAGGCTGTGGCTGCGGAGAGCCCCACCACCAAGTGTCTAGTGGACCAGTGGGAAACATTACGGGTGGATCAAAGCGGTGTGTTAGTAAAGCGCTGGGTGCCGTTGAGTGAAGTGGACAGTGACACATGGGTAGTTGTAGTACGAGGGCCAAGGCATGAGTTACTGAGGGAATTGCATGCCGGAGTTACCAGTGGCCACTTGGGTGAGAAAAAGACCCTGAGCCAAGTTCCGCGAACGCTTCTACTGGGTGGGCATGAGAAGTGACGTGTCTGAGTGGTGTAGAGCGTGTGACGTGTGCAGTGCAAAGAAGGGCCCCGCTAGAAAGAACCGGGCCCCATTACAGGTGTACTGTGTGGGAGCACCCATGGAACGGGTGGCAGTGGACATTGCTGGTCCGCTGCCCC